>OY997378.1:16702422-16828834 GCA_963921505.1 Phakellia ventilabrum
GGGTTGTCCTCGCTGTTCAGTATTTCTACGCATGCGTGCAAGTCTTTCTTCCTTTACGGCTAGCCGGCTACTGGTACACGTGTGGATGTAAGTTTGATCTACTTTGATCCTCGTATGTTTATTATGCAGTCTACCGCTAAAGTTGAGAACTAAGAGAAGAGGTCGTTATGTTATTACCATTGTGACTTTCCGTAGTGTTAGTGTAGATTGAGAGTGTTTTTGCTCGCGTTTTTACTTCGTGGTGTTTGTTTGTGGAGTACCACCCATATTGTATGCCGACTGATATCACCCTTACTTTGTATCTACCGTAGATTATACAGTAGAATCCCGCACCCCTCTGCTGGTTGAACGATTCAAATTGGTAAGTTTTTAATATCTATTTTTGGCGCTATTCCCCACCAATTCTACAAAGCATGTACAATACAACGAAGCTGTTTCAGCATTAACTTTTACACATAGTAATGAAGGGAGTTGGAGTCTGAAGCACCCACACAAGCCATAATTATGATTTCTCTAATTAATGCGCACCCTATGTTTTCTGAAGCCCGGCCTGTGCTGCAACACTATAAACTAGTAAGTAGTAGTAACCTTGGGGCATGCACAACGTTAGCTAGAACTGTAGGTAAAAACGTATACCACACGCTATAACCATTTTGGAAGCCAACATGCGTGTACACGAAAAAGCTTGTCCGCATGCGCAGTAATGGGATTTGCATTGTAATGGCAAACTTTTGGCCGGCACCGAAACGGCATGAGGGTGGGTGAGCTGACTATTATGAAACTTGACTGTTCCGTTCCCTCTCCCCCTCCTGCCGCCCGCCTAGTAATGGCTCGCAGAAAGGGGAAGAAGCAGGAGGAAGAGAACGTGCAGCTGGGGCCTCAGGCGGTGGAGGGGGAGAACATCTTCGGAGTTGCCCATATCTTTGCCTCCTTCAATGATACCTTCATTCATGTCACCGATTTATCGGGAAGGTGAGACTTGGTGATTCTTGTGGTATTGTTTTGTTAGCCCGCTCCTCGTGGAAAAATGGAGGGTATTGTACAGATGCCGTACTGGATTTATCTGTTTCGTAGTATACACTGCGAGCCAATCAGTTTAAAACTTTGCTCAACGTCGATCAATAATGTGCATCACAGATACAGTAGCCGTAGCTAACATCCGCGTTTCAGATTGACAAGTCCAATACGGCGTCTGTACCCTCCATTTTTTGCGAGGAGCAGGCTACGCCAGTCTAATATTTTGTATGCATGGCCTTGTCAGTCAGATACTATGAACACAACTGATACATGTATTTTAGGATTGGTGTTTGCGCTTCTGTAGTCATCACATGCACAAAAAGTACGTCATGTATACGTACATGCAGTCTCGTCTAATGCGCGTGTGTAGTACATGTACGTTTACAGGCCAGAACCAGCCATTATTGGACTAGAGGTATGGCTGCTCGTGGAGTCACACTGCAAAGTCAGCATGTTTACTTGTATGATGTGTCAGTTCAGTAACATTCCAAGCTTGTAGCTACATGTATTAGTTTCACCTGCTGCTGCATGTACACACGGCTAGGGATGCGTAAGCACGTGAGCGGTACTGTATTAGTCGGCCAGGGAGTGAAACACCTGTATTACTACTATCTCAATTCAGAGAGACTATTGCTCGCATAACGGGCGGGATGAAGGTGAAGGCGGACAGAGACGAGGTAATTGATTGACTAGTAATGGTGTTTGTGTATCTGTATGTACAGGTACCTATATTCTGAAAAACTCACAGATTGTTTTCAGTCTTGTGCCCAGATTTCTCACAGTAATGATTCATGCCTTGGTTGCACTGCCATTTTTGCAAATCAACGCATGGTTTTACGTAGAAATTTTGTCAAAGTGGTACTAGTTGGGAGGGGGGGGGGGGGGGTTGGGTCTACCCGCAGAGTGTGGAAGCTCTGAGATCCCTGTTGTTTCATATTTCATTCTCTCAGGCTTGTTGGAGACTGTTGCTATAAAGAGCTTACTGTTGGCTCAAAGCGCTTCCTATAAGACTTCCTGGGTACATTTCTTATATACTGCAAGACGCTTTAAGGAGAACCCTGCAACATACGAAATCAAGAATGCCACAAACTCCTGATAGCAGAAACGCTTTATTTCCAGTTCAGCAACACCACCTATGAAATCACCTATGATTCATTTAAATTGCGCATAGCATTGTGGAAGTACGCATCTGTGTTTAACCCTTAGAGTACGGATGTGGAAATTAAATTCCATTTGCCCACGCGGGAGCTGTAATTAATGTACATGAACTCGAAGTTTTCTATGGCTGCTAGCTAGTTTACTTGGTGAACGGCAACTTTGGAGGCTAGGAACTGTCAAGCTGTTGTTAAATTGTGTGCTAAGGGCGTCATTGCGCCCTGACTATACCGTTAGGCTAAGCTAAACTCGAGCGCTAACCTTTATACTCTCCCTGTTCTTGAGCCGTCAATGTCTGCCCTCTAGCTGGTGAGTTGCTGGGGTTGATAGGTGCTGGATTGATGCCTCAAGCCTATAATAGTCTTTTCGAGCGCTACTAGCTGCGCTCCTGATGCTAGAAAGCTTGCCTAAGCTGCCAGTGTAAAAGCAGTACCACAAGAAGTAAGCACTTAGATTCTCTCGATGGTAGGTGGAGCTTCAGATCGATTGCTCGACGTCAGTAAGGCTTCCTCGAAGCTTTTTAGCCATGTCAGCATCCAGTAAGCTATGAATACCAGTATGAGCGTATATATACGCTCGCCGCGATGACGATTGACTAACGTAGAGCGTACGCTTTACCGCGCTCAGAGGGTTAAAAAAAATGCCAGGTCCACTGCTATGTTTGCTAGCTAGTAGAGTAACCATGATACTAGTCTTGCCAGTTGGACTGGTACGTACATTATGTATATGGACTCTTTTGTGAGCATTGCTGTTTAGTTCTTTACTGCAATGGCAGACATTAGTCTGAGATGGCAAACATTAGCAACCATTGTGATGATTTAGCACTGCACTGCATTGTATTTGTCGAAATATAAATGGTAGCTTATTACAGTTCCTGCACTCATTGACTCAGTACAGCTCCAGCTGAATTTCCCATGCTGTCGTCCCCCAGGCTTCTCCCTACGCAGCCATGCTGGCTGCTCAGGACGCCTCGGCTCTGGCCAAAGAAAGAGGGATCACCGCACTGCACATTAAATTACGAGCCCCAGGAGGAACAAAGTAAGTTCATAGAGTGTCAATAGGGACATACATGTACAGTAGCAGTCAGAAAATTGTTCCCGTAATCCTACTCCGCTGTAGCATAGTCCACTCCGGAGTTACGCATGCCCAGCGGAGCGGAGCAAGTTCAAAGCGTACTCCGTTTCCTATTGCTCCACTAATATCCGCTCGCGTGTGCGCGTAGTGCGAGCCTTACGTCATACGTAAGATAATTATGCGGCTAGCTGGACCTCGTGCATGAATTGCGCAATCAGTACTGGTAGTAGATCGTAGACAGCGCCGAGACCGAGACATCTGAAGCTTTCCGCTGCAATCTGCCATCGTCAGACAGGCCCTGCATTATTTTCGGACCGAGCCAAGCAGAGGTAGGTCACCAGAACGATCAAGTACGAGTGTAGTGTGTGTTAGCAGCTAGCAGGCCTCGTTAGGCCAGTATCTTAGCTCGATAACAGTAGCGGAGTAGTTCTTATTGTCTCTCATAAGCGCTGTGCATTAGTTTTCAACAGGAACATGAGAAAATAGTACACAACAATTCATAATGAACAGTGCAGATGACGTCATCTTTAGACCCGGACCCGATCTCCGCTCCACTCCAGCTCCGCTGCTCAGGACGCCTCGGCTCTGGCCAAAGAAAGAGGGATCACCGCACTGCACATTAAATTACGAGCCCCAGGAGGGACAAAGTAAGTTCATAGAGTGTCAATAGGGACATATTATGATGTACATGTAACGGGAGTGATATTTCATTTCTAATTAACCAGACACCACCCATATTTCCCTACTCCCTTGATTACACATACATGTATTACATTTTCCAGGACCAGAACATTGGGCCCTGGTGCACAAAGCGCGCTTCGTGCCTTGGCGCGGAGCGGAATGAAAGTTGGTCGTATTGGTGAGTTGAAGTTAATGAGATACACACACCCATAAATACACACGCACACACACACACACGGTATTGCACAACATACAGGATCACTAGCCTTGTTTCCAGACTCATCCCCTATAATCTCAAAAAGATCAGGAGAGAGTTGGTGTTTTTTCTCATGATCAATTCACTTAATTAAGTGTGGTTGGGGACCAACACTGCATTTTTCTACCTTTTACTGGAGACATTATTTCAGCTACTATGGGCTCGAAAGATTGGCTACAGGGAGTGTAGATTTACTACCTTCCCTCTCAGTGCCTAAATGCTATAACTATGCTTGCCCTCTTCATTCATTGTCCATGCACACACACACATCATTATGCATGCCGTATGTAACATATACATAGCTGACAGGATTAGTAATTCCGTCTTGCACACACACACACACATACACACACACACACACACACACACAGAGGATGTGACTCCCATCCCGTCTGATAGTACCAGGAGGAAGGGGGGGAGACGTGGAAGGCGACTGTAGCTGTACCTGCAATTGTACTTCAGACTGTTATGTCTACTTCCTGGTTTTACTTTGAAATTTATGTTGTAAGAGTACAACTGCCATTGGCCTCAAACTCAGCAAGATGCTAGACTGCTCTAACGCATTAAACACCTCTACACCACTGTGTGCATGCAGAGATTGCGGCTAGACTGCAGGATACGTGTGGCTTGGATATTTACTGAAGTGGGGGATTAAAAATTTGTATGATGGTGTCCTAAACAGCGGTATTGTAAGTGCAAGCCTCTCTGCAATACTATTCTGTGGCCATAAAACCATTGGTTATCGACTTCAGTTAGCTTGTCCCACTTAATTTATAATTAGTGTAGGTGGACAATTGAAGTGGTCATAACCATATAGTGGACTAATCCAAAATGAAGCACATGTACTATCTAGCTATAGAAATCACACAAAAAAGCGTAACAAAATGTGACCAAACTTCTGAGACATCCCTCCACCAGATCTATGTCACGTTCCCATGACAGCTAGTTATTGAAAAGTTCCACAGAAAAATTCAATTAGCAAGAGTAAATCAAATTCTAAGATGCACATGGAGACCGAGAAGAAGGTGAAAGTGTGCATGTGGCGTGCTGGCTCTGATGGAGGGCAGAAGGGATGGCTGCCTGTGGGACATGCACTTGTGTGTGTATTCCTGTCTCGCGCCCCAGCATGGCCTGTTGGTAGCTATACTGAATAATTCAGTAGCCATCAGACTTGAAAAAACTTAAGAGAAGAAAAAAGAAGCCTATAGCTCCTGGTCGGTCAAGCAGTTCTTTCCAGGCTTAGTACTGAGACTATTTGTGCTATTTCTATAAAGACAAACAAATTACAATGTAAGTTGGGGGGGAGCCTAGCAGCCAATAGCATATCTATAAAAAATAGTTATACAAGTGGCATTTCTATAAAGAGAACAACTTAACTTGCAGTTAAGTTGTTCTCTTTATAGAAATGCCACTTGCAGTTAAGTTGTTCTCTTTATAGAAATGCCACTTGTATAACTATTTTTACAAGTTACCGGCATATTGGCTATAGGCTTAGAAAGTCAAGATGTACGCGGGTGGCCTCGAACCCGCGACCCGATTATTGGGGAGGCAACGTTCCGACCCCAGGCTGTAACCGAATGCACCGCCTTGGTCAGTGTACTTTTCGGCCAATCTGCTTTCAGGTTTCATTGATGACTGAAAGGTGAAATTTAAATGTTAAAATTCAGCTTTCAGGTTAGAGTCCTCGCCTGAAACCTGAAATCCCATTCAGATTTCAGTTTTCAGGTAAGGGAATTTCAGATTTCAGGTGAGGGCTCTAACTTGAAAGCCAAAACCAGCATCTAATTTCACTATTCAGTCATCAATGAAAACTGAAAGCAGATTGACCGAAAAGTACACTGATCAATTGTCAGGGTGAAGTTTTTGGAGTGCTGGGGGGGGGGGGGGGGAGATGGAAATACTGCGTAGTCAATCGAGTATAATTTCTACTTGAAGGTGCATGATATTCCATTATACAGTACACAAGAACATTCTATCTATAAATTTAATTATCACCATCAAATTCAGCAAGCAGGTAGTATTATTATAAATGTACTGTTGCTGCATTTTCATTTTCTAGGGGTCTAGCTACTTAAATTAATATTGTGACCCAGTCTCAGGTGTGGTAAATTAATAATATTGTGACGTGGTCTCATACCCAGAGTGCTCATGTAAGTATTCTGGGTATGAGATCAGGCACAAGCCTGCTTTTGTGTCCATCTGGACAGCTCCCATACAGTCACTCTCAGGATCCAGCAGGCCGGAGTGAGAATCGTAAATGAGACTAATTTTGACATACCCTAGCCTATTCTTGACTGTGTAGGTCATAATCATTTGTTTCTGTAGTAGTAACATACAATCTTGAATGCACCATATTATAAACAATAATTATATGCGCTGTGCGCACTTCATAAAATAACGAAGAGCTCAGAATCAGAGTGGCCTAACCAACTTGCCCCTCCCCCCCTCCTAATACATTTTAGCAGCTGGTCATTTGTTGACAGAGATGCATGTTTTTACTCGCTGTCTGTACATTTCATGAGGTACTAGGTTTTAGGGTTACCCCGCTATTGCTTTGCTATTTATGAGCCTTAAATGCTTCCCCTTAGACCTCTCCCCGGCCCCCACCCTTCCCCGCAGACCAAGGTAGCTATTCTGACATTATGCTAGTTATTTTACTGATAGAACATACTGTAGCTATTTATGTTTACCAAGCTAGACTACTAGTTGTACTGTACGTGGCTGCATATCCAGGGACCTAGCTACTTGAATAATAAATTAATTGTGACACGGTCTCAGCTGTGTCTGCTACAAAACACTACTGCTTACAGTTAGCTAATACTAACTTACTGTGATCTGGCAGGCTTTGGGATTTGAACCTGCGATTTTTTTGTCTGCAGTAAAATACTTTAACCATTTGCGGCCACATGTCACGTAGGCTCACCTAAGTTCAGAAGGTCTCATCTGCAGCAGTGTCCGGGAGTATAGGGTAAGGAACCCCCATCCCCATTCAGAGCTTCCTCCCCAAAGCTGATCAAGCATGGAGTCACACATCAAAGGTAGCTAGCTATGTCTGTGAGCCTATTTCTACCAATTAGCTAACAATGCTAAAGAGTAAGAGCCAAAACAGGTAGCATGAAAACAAAGCTGTAGAGTGGAGCCTGGGAACAAGGCTATGGTATTGTAATAGCCATTGGTGCTTGTAATTATTCTTAATGGTAATATGTTTGAGGCAGTACTGTAGTTTGTATGCTGCATGTATTATATTATTTTGACTCCTGACTCTCAATGTACCAACAAAAGAATGTAAGTCTGATAGTGATGTATAAACCTATTGAGGTTCAACTCTTGAGGCTCAACGCTTTACAGGTCTAACCTATTGAGGTTCAACTCTCAGACGGTTGGGGTTTATAATACTGAATTTGACACACATCTGACGGATTGTTGAAATGGTGCGCTCGTTTGCAGACTGGGGTTCGGAGCGTTATCTCCCCAAGGTGATCAAGTCGGGGATCGGGCCCCCTGTACACATATTGATATTCGACTTTCTACGACCTAGTAGCAAGAACGCCGGTAACTTTCTTCTCCCGCGAGGGCCGAAGGATTCCGAAGCCAAATGGACGACTGGGCACGTTGCGGTGCCCACCGTGATTCCCAGTCTCGCCTATCCAACGCTTCTGGGGTAGCCATACCTCTATAAGTATGTCTGACCCTGCAGGAGGGATGGGAAGCTCACTAGGCGCTTTTTTTCTTCTCCAACTAGGCCTGGGAAGAATTATTTATAAGTTTGGCTATCCAGGAGGGAGGGAGGCAAATTTTTTTTTCCAACTAAGCCTGGGAAGAATTGTTTATAAGTTTGACTATCCAGGAGGGAGGGATGCTATTTTTTTTCTCCAACTTAAAGTTATTTCTCTTTATACAAATACCACGAATAGTCATCTCTCTATCAGTACTAAGCCTGGGAAGAATTATTTGACCATCCAGGAGCTAGCTACAGGCTTCTTCCTCCCCCCTCCAAGTGAAGTTGAATGTTTCTCTTTATTGAAATACCACAGATAGCTAGTAATCTCAATACTAAGCCTGGGAAAAGTGTTTAGAAGTTTGACCGTCCAGGAGGGATCGGAGCCAGGCTAATTTGTTTTCAACTTAAGTTGTTTCTCTTTATAGAAATACCACAAATAGTCATCTATCTATCAGTAATAAGCCTGGGAAGAATTGTTTGCCTGTCGTGGGGCTATAGCTATAGGCTTCTTTTTTTTTTCTCTCCAATTAAATTAAGTTGTTTTGAAATGCCACAAATAGCCATCTAGCTATCTATCACTGGGGAATTTTTTTTCAAGTCTGACAGGCTGATGGCTACTGAATTATTCTTTAGCTACAAGCCGCTATACACCATTGAATACTAACGAAATAGTTGGAATGGCAAGTCATTAGGAAAAGCACACTAGAGCCCTTGTGGTGGGTTCAATGAGCTCATTTTTTATGTTAAGGCTGAAACAGGCAAAACATGTACAGCAGGATCCCAATTATGGTTGCTAGTGTTAATGAACCACGAAAACAAATTAAAGAGCAAAACAAATAAAAACAGAAACAAAGAATACACAAAACAATACAATTTACAGCAGTTTTAAATGAACTAATGGTAGAATATTACTGGGGTAAACCGTCCAAAAGTCCTATCCTACAGTAAATGTATAAGGACATTATACTCTTTCTCCTTTTTCCCCAGATACCGGCAAACAGAAAAACAAATTACTTAAATTGGAGGGAAAAAAGCCTAGCAGCCTCCCCCCTCCTGGACAGTAGATCTATAGATAGATAAATAACAAAGGAAAGTTACCGGCATATTGGCTATTATAGTATAGGCTTAGAAAGTCAAGAATCGATATATGTATGCGAGCAGCCTCGAACCCACGACGCGATTATTGGAGAGGCAACATAACGGTTATTTCCATGATGTGTGTTAGACGGCTGCTACAAGATGGCTAGAGCGTCCCGCTATAGTACAAGCGCTTGGGATAAAGGTTAGGTAGCTACAAATAGCACTAGTTGTAACTATGAGCCTGACCTCACACTTGTGTAGTATAGTATACTATCATAATGAGCTAGCTCCCTCACACCCCCCCCCCCTTCCAGGGATAGCTCGGTAAACACAAATGATTGTTACGTAATAGCTCTATACATGTAGATCTCTGTGAACTGTTGACAATAGCATCTAGTCACCCACATCACTAAACGCCCATGAAACAGCTACTGCAGTGGTGTGGTGACCCTGCTCATCATCCAGCCTGCACTCCCAGCTTATTTTCATCAGAACTTGTATGCCTGTCTACATGTACAATATAAATCCCAGGGGATTCAGCCACAATACAATCAATGCAGCAGTCTGATGGAGACAATAAGCTGGACAATGCAAACATGTTGAACAATTACTTTATCTAAATGCTTCACTACATCATTGCCCACCCCTATCTTTGCTCTGGAGTACATAAGATAAAGATAATTAATTTTACAAATCAATTATATTTACGCTTTAGGTCTGAACATTCCAGAGCTTGCACGTTTCCGCTAAGGGGGTGTCTCCAAACTATTATTTGCCAAAGATAATGAGGGGGTCAGGGCTATGACGTTATCGTTAGTTAAAACGTGTGTACCGATTACCCTAATTGGCATCTTTGTAGGCAGCAATGAAAGTTTACTGTGCAATAACTAATTGCTACAGTAGGTATGAGTATGTCATTGTAATGCACCCTTGGGTGTGATGTTATGAATGGGGGGGATTCGAAGGGGGGGGGGGCGGGGGCAAAACTTAAGTCGCAATGACGTTATTTGGACAGATATAGTTTTGAGATGCCCCGTAAGCCAGTCTTACATACATTGTACGTCCTGTCTTTTTCTATGTATAGCTAGCTAGTCATTATTGTTCTATCTACCACACACTATATGCTAGGCTGTGGTTCGTAAATACAATTCTGTGGCAAATGACTATCCTCCAATGCTCTAAATAAGAATTGTTTACTACATTACGCCCGCTTATAATATTATTCATGAGCAGTGGGTTAGAGTACATTAAACTTGGTGTACGCTTGAAGATGGACTCTGATCATGACAAATGAGATTGTAGCTAGCTAACCTTGACCCTGCCTCTCTTATACAGTGTGGGAGATGGTTTCCAAGGAGTACGAACTTCTGTCCACAAAAGGGCAGGCCACTAAACCTTGCTCAAATGATACTGTTCGATCTAATGATGCTCAGGGTGTCATACAGAGGGGGGGGGGGTGCACTGGGATTCCCCCCCCCCAGAATTTTAAAGTTGATCTTTTTTTTGATACTCAGTATTTCATTAATAGCTAATTTCCAGCCATTTTGGAGTCCCAGAAGCCACCAGAAGCAACCTCAGAGCCTGTACATTTCTAAAATTTCCTGGGGGAGCATCACCTCACACCCATTTTCTCTATGCACGTGTTTTTTCCCACGGCCACCGAAAAATTCAGTATGAAACTGATGCTGATCGATCGTCGGAGGGTAGCTAATAGAATAGTATAGTGTAGATATTGATTTACAGCCTAGTAACACACTCCACGTTGTTATTATTAAACTAGCGTGTGAACAACTCGATTTTAACAGTGTACCAATTGCAATTCATAATTAATCAATGGGTGATCAATGATGAGCCAGATCTAGCCAGTGAGTGTAGCTATACATTTTTCACTGTAAGTTGTTGTAGATTACATACATGTACCATACATGATTTGCATATTATTATTATTATTATTATTATATATAACACACACCAACAAAGGTGTAGTAAAAGTACAAATATTTAATGCGGTTAAATAGAGGAAACAGTCCTAATAATATGTTCATTCGACCATGAGGTAGAACCAAACAAACGCAGATCCCGAACAATAGCAGCACAGTAGGCATCCTCTGGAAAATACTGCTTCAGATGGGAGATGCCATAGAGAGAGTTGTAGCCAACTGAAGTGTAGCAAAGACTAGCCGAACTTGAAAAAATAGCACGGACAAGAGAGGACGGACACTTGGATGTAGCTGAGCATAAGAAAGACCGTGATCTGTAGAAAATGACGTTGTATAAGCTTTTGAGTCTTGCGGTTAGATGTAGAATTCTGGTATGGCAATTGAAAGGAAGCCTCCAAAGTTTACGTAAAATATTATTAAAAGCGACTTCAAGAGAGCAAAGAGTAGGGTTAGAAAGATTCCAAAGTGCAGCACCATGAAGAGAGAGGCAAAAGGATCTAAAAAGGTGGGTGAGAGTGGCTGGATCAGCGCCAGTGAATGAACAAAGAAGACAATTAGCCTTTTTAACCATATCACGAGTTTTCAGCACAATGTCAGTAGAGTCTGACAGATTGTAAGCTAATACATGACCTAAGTGAGTAACAGTATTAACGAATTGTAATTCAGAGCCACAGAAATAAACAGTTGCCTTACAATCACTGGAGGGCATACTCCCAAATCTGATGAGCTGAGTTTTGGAAGCATTAAATTTCAGGCCATGGCTAATTGAGAAAGACTCACAGGAGCTTAGCATTAGCCGCAAGGCTGAAAGGGAAGGAGCAAGAAGGATCAAATCGTCAGCATAACAGAGAGCACCAGCGAAAAGGTGGTCCCAGTGACACCCAATGGCATTATGCTTCAACTGAAGCAAGAGCTCATCCATATAGATAGTAAACAGAACAGGGGACAGAACTCCACCCTGACGAACTCCATTAGCAACAGAAAAAGCATCAGATACGATGCCGCCCCATTTCACACAAAGCTCTTGAGATTTATACCAATTTAGCAGAAAAGAGATGATGAGCGGAGGTAAATGACGTTGAAGCAGACGGTCAAAAAGAATGTCATGCCGAACCAGATCAAAAGCTTTGGAAGCATCTAGCAGGCAACCAAAAACCGGTGAGCCATTACGTACATATCGATGAGCTACATTTTTCACAGTGCCAGTACATAGGGATGTGGACATGAATCGTTTGAAACCAAATTGCAGATCAGAGGTGGAGAACTGGTCAGGGTATTGTAATAGGAGACACCATTCAATGGCTTTGCTCAGAGTAGGTGCTAAGGCGATAGCACGATAACTGTCACTGAAATTGGGGTCCTTACCACTCTTTGGGATCGGTACAAGAGTACAATCTCGAAATAATTTAGGCATAAAGGAATGACGAATCATAGCTGTGAAAAGAACAGATAGAGGTTCCGCAATAACAGGTAGACACATGATCAAATGATCCGAAACAAGAAGAGAGCCATCAGATTTACTCAACTTGAGCTTTGAGAAAGCAGAGCGGACGCACTCAATAGAAATGGAAAAGGAGGCAGTATCCACTTTACTGATGGTAGAAGACAGAAAAGAAAGCAAAACACCACTAGGGTGAGGGTCATGAGTATTCAAATAACTACTAACTTTGGAAGCAAACGTGTTAGCTATACCGTGAGCATCTTGAATGCCATCAATAGTAGAAACAGAACCACTAGGGCACTTTGGCTTATGGATACGCTTGACCTCCTGCCAGAAATCTCTGGTGTGAGACAGTGCAAGAGCAGAAGCCAATCGTTTTCGCCTAATGTGAAACTCTTGCCTTTTTAAGCGACGAACTTCATATTTGTACCTGGACTTTGAAGATTTCTTAATTTGGAAAAGGACTCCACTTGAGGGTGACCCAGCAGAATTCCAAACGTTGTACCAAAAATTGGCCTTGTCTTTGAGGTGCCGAGCAGAATAGTTCCAACCGGGGACACCAGAAGAGGAAACACGCAACTTAGGTAAAGTATGAAGAGCACACTCATGCAAGCACTTGAAAAGAGATTCTACATAGCTATCCAGTTCAATTAGATGATTAGTACAGTTTATTTCTGAGCACGAAGCGACCTGAACTGGGAAAGTTGGTAGAGTCCTTGCAACTAAGTCACAGTAGGCAGACTGTACTTGTAAGCATGATAGTGAAGTTGCAACTGAGCTAACCATAGATTGGTTAAAGTAACTGTTAAATTTTTGGATACTGGTTTTGTTTTATGGACTAAGTATTATAATAATAAGGGAGAGGTTTGTTGGAATGTACACCCTCAGACTGGGAGTATGAGCTAGACTTGGAGAGGAGATAACCCTAGCTGGGTTAAAGTAACCCTTCTGTTTTTGCAGTGCATGCATGCGGAAGTCCTCTCAGGATGTCACTCCAATCTGACTGCACTGCTCCAGTGCACACTTTCTGTTTCCTTCCCACCAAGTAGTCATCAAACCACTTGAGTTCACCAGCCCTCACACCATAACTTGACAGTTTTCTATGTAGAATGGAATGACTGACTATCACGCGGAGTCTCCATGCAACACTATTAGTTGTGCCGTAACTAGTACAATATTTAATTAACACTTTCCAAGCTGAGTTTTAATACATTCATAATGGCTTAAGTGGATTTATATGGGCTTTTTATATTAGGCGTTAATATAAAGTATGTAGTTTTCTCTATTAAATAGGCACATAGATGCGGCCATGGCCTTCAAAGGGTTACCCTTAGTGTCCCACCCCTAAGGATTTGAGTCACTTTAGACTACTGTACAAGCTAAAATTGTCAAACTTCTTAATTCTTTAGGCTGAATTACATGTAATCTACTAATAATATCTTTTCATAAAATTACAATACCCCAGCATTAATAGCATTCATAAAAATCCCTGCTAACAATAATATTATAGTACGTATTTCTTCACAACTTGGGAACCAAGTGTTGCACCACAAAACAGCTTGGAAGTGCAAATACAATCCCAAGAAAATTAGTATGATTACATTCCAATATAAACAGCTACAGCTACATTGAGAAGGATGAAGATAGCTATATTCAGCTGAAAGTAAAAAAAACAAAACAGATATAATGAGTAATATTATAACATGCGCTGATGCAATATTGTAGCTATATACTCCTATGGCAGTTACACCTATTAGTAAAAAAGACAGTCAAAGAAAGTCTGAAGCTATTGCACAAAAGAAAATGCGTGATAGTTCACTAATTACTGTTGGGCTCATGGTGGATTACAGTCTGCATGGGTTGAAACAGAAACAGAAACAGTGTTAAACATTAATCCTGAATGAAACACCTTGCAGGCCTGGAAAGTTTGCATGTAATTTCACATTCAAAGTAGAAACATTACCAAACCAGAATTGTTCAATGGATGAACCGTCTACAGTACTGGCTAACTCCATAGATAATGTGGTTTTATTTAATGGACATACGGGATCATTCAGTTCTACCATTGGTTGTAAAGTGAATTAACTTTAACAAAAGAAGTTTGATTGATCACAATAATTACAATAATTTGTGAATCGTAAAGCTTACTATCCCATGTCACTTAAGCTTTCAAACTTGTGGAGCACGAAGAGATGTGGACAAGTCCATCATAATTAGCTACTATGGTTTTACCAAGAAAGGCTCACTACAGCTCCCAGGCTAGTAGAGTTTATGTAAGCTATGTAGAAGTAGACTAAACACGGATGGCATGATTGTGTGATGCAAATGTGAGTTCCAAGCAGCACACCCCATCTCTCTAGCAGTCATGCCTGATCCTTGAAAACATGTTACATAATAGAGACATCAATCTTCCAAAGGCTAATCGGTTTTCTGTAGCTTCTCCAGTGACTACTTGCGAAATAGCCATCTTGCCCAGCCTAGTCATTACATCCGCATCTCTACTTGCCCGCTATCTTTACACTTGCCAGTGAGATTACTCTCGTTATAATACAAAATTTTAAATATAAGCTCAGATATCTTACTCTGCTGTTGCGTTGGCTTCTACACCAGATCCATCTGAAGATGGTAAGAACTGTGTGTGTGTGTGTGTGTGTGTGTGTTTGTGTACATGTGTGTGAGTGTGTTAAGCATAATATAAGGTGTTAGCTGAAATGATCATGAAATTCTTTGGCTTCGTTGAGGCTCATTCCCAAGCTTTACGCTTCGTTCTTTAGGATATGTACACATAAAGGACAATGTCAAATGATGTCATATCATGCGTTATATCAAATTCAATTAATATTCAATTAATAATTTGATTCACAACGTAGTTTTGGCAAAGTTGTGGAAAGCCATCATATTATATTATGGTTCTTTGTGCCTGCAAAAGCTTTATTCAAGCCTACTAAACCTATACAAAGCCTTACTTAGAAGCATAAGGCTGTTTACAGTAGGTATATAACCATGAAGCTGTTGAAACTTAACAGGTGGCCAAAAAACTAAGTAGCTAGTTGTAGCTGAGATATCCATAGGCCATCCAACCAGCTAAAACAGAGCTGACACAGTCCTGATGCAAGTTCAGGATGTTTGTATCAATCAGCAGCCACGTGCAAATTGACTATATTGTGATTTGCATGGTTAAGCATCCATGATAATCATCTGTATGGGTTAAAGTTATAAGACTGGGAATGAGACTGTTGAAAGTAGGATATGTGATACGGAAAGTAGGTGCCTGGGAAAGTGACCACAGACAACCACACTAGCTATATTAATACTATTATAGCTACTAAGTTGCCTCACCTTCTTGTGCTTTCGGCTGTGGGGAGCAAAAGAGCAATAGTTTGTTATTAAATATCTATGACACTACAGATTAGCATAGCTATAGTTAGTGGTAACTATTTTTGCAAATAGTATGATGTAACCTGAATGATTGTATTCACGTCAAAAATGATCCAACTTACTCATAATATATATACAATCCAATCCCAATGAGCATCATAACGATCAGTCCCACAATTACACCAACTACAAATCCAATGGCAATGAGAGCATCACAGTCACAACTCGCACTTGGTCCTTGACCAACGCCAGGGTCGGTTCTGCCATCTAGTACACAGAGAAAAGAACTTCAGAATGTGGGATAGCAGATTAGATCAGAGTACTAGCTAGACTCTCTTATTGGACATTCTCTATAGCGAATACCTTGATTATACGGACATTTAGCTGTGGTCCCGATTGGATCTCCTACAATATATTAGCACCCTCCCAAATGCGGGCACCACTAATCTGTAAATTGGATAGACTACTTTGACTGTCCAATTCCTTATTGCATACATGACAACACAGCTACCTAATCTTTGCCCAGATTTTGTGCATGGCTAGGATGTGAGGCCTGGTTATTGTCTTAACTGCACAGAATACCAAACCTACCATTAACAGATAATTGAAAGTCTTGTGTGGCATTTGGCATCCGCGTGTTCTGATTGCTTGCCAGACAGGTGTAGGTGTTGCTGTCGCCAACTCTGGTAGAGAGGAAATTTAGGAGGCGCACAACAGAATACATACCACTGGGGCCTTCCGGTGGTGTTTGAACAGGAGTGCCTAGGCTGATCCGTTGATCAACATTCTCACTGAGTAAGATTCCATTCCTGTACCAGTTGACGGTGGGAGCAGGGATTCCAGTGGCTCGGCAAACAAAGATAATACGCTGAAATGGAATAACTTCGTATTCAAATTCGTCTTCAGGGAATTCAATCACTGGAACGACTAAAGTGGGATTAATATTGAGAGTAACCCAACACCCCACCTACATGAATAATATATACTACAATCTAATCTAGAGACTGAGTATGTTTGTAAATTTGCTAATTGTCCTTGATAGTTGCTGTAATTACCAGCTAAAGCTCACCATGCACAGTAAGCTGGACAACTTCTTCGTCCATTCCAGCTGGGTTTTGAGCAAGGCAGCGGTAGCCTAGAGCATCAGAGGGCTGAGTTCCAACGACAGTCAAAGTGCTGCTACTAATTCTCCCCATGCTAGCTCCATCTACAATGTTGTAGTCTGCTCCATTTGTAAGCTGAACAGAACCACCAGCTTCATCTCTCCACCAGGTAATGGTTGCTGCAGGCTGGGCTGTGGCCTGACAGAAGAAGTTGGCATCTTCAGGTTGGACCACCGTCAGGTCTGGAGGACCATCTAGCTGCAAGATGTCCGGAGCAACTGTTGAGCAGAAAACGTATCATCCACATAGGTTAGGTGAATATTATAGCTACATATCTCTGTAATGCGTGTAATGAGGAGTCTATCTTACCTCTAACAAGCAGCTCAAAGTTTTGTGTCACATTTGGCATCTGTACAATCCCATTTCCTGCCAAACAGGTGTAGGTGCCTGTATCATCATCCCTGGTGGCGCTTAATGTGAGAGTGCGGTAGACGTTGAATACGCTATCACGAGTTACAGGTGGTATCACTATGGGACTGCTGAGGCTGATACGAGGGTCAAAGGCTGCATTCAATAGGACACCATTCCTGTACCATTCGATGAAAGGAGGTGGGATACCAGTAGCATTGCACTCAAATACCACGGGATCAAACTGGTTCACTGTGTAGTCTTCAGTAAATATAATTTCAGGAATAACTGTGAATGTAAAGAAATGTACAAGAAGCAATGTCATATAAATCAGCATCAACATTCTCCTCACTTAAATGAACGGTAAGCTGATACTCCTAATCCATTAAGCTTACCTGGGAGAAATAGTTCAAAGTCTTGCATCACATTTGGCATCCGAGCATTTCCATTGTCTGCAACACAGGTGTAGGTACCTGCGTCAGCATCCATCGTGCTGCTGAAGGTCAGAGTGCGATAGACTTCGTATACATCATTGGAAGTTACAGGTGGTGTCACTACGGGGTCACCAATGCTGATACGAGAGTCAGAGGCTTCATTCAACAGGTTACCATTCCTGAACCAGTTAATGTTAGGAGCTGGGACACCAGTGGCATTGCACTCAAATATCACTTCAGCAAACTGGTTCAGTGTGTAGTCCTCAGTGAATATTATTTCAGGAACCACTGTGGAGAAAATGAAAGCAACAAACTAAATTCTCATCCATCTGAATTTCTGTCATCGCCGCAACACAGTCAGTTATTTTGTTACAGGGCCTCTGTAAGATAAATAAAACTAACAATATACAGCAGCAATTGTTTCTGTTATAGCAATTATCTCAGTCTTGCCTCCAGGCCTTTGATTGACCCACCAAACAGGTCCAATCATTGAATGGAGGTCTGTGAGATGACTAGGCTTAATTACACCCAGGCCAAATTTTCCTGACTGTTCTCACTGGGCAATCTCTTCAATCAATGTATGCTATGCGTGTGACTCACTGCTCGCGTACTCTCCTTTAATTTGTACTATGCAAACATGTGGCTGTGGAGCCTTAAAGCTTCCTTGTATGATTGGCGGTTATGCATGTTGCTGAAGGTTGAACAAGTCAAAGGAAGGGAACTGCCACTCTATTCATGTCCAAAACGCCCAAGAATCAATATCTACCAACGCTAATGGTTAACTTTTCCATGACTGGTGTGTATACATTCTGAAATTCCACCCCTTCACAGAAACCTTGCCCATCGTTCCCTACCAGCCGTGGTAGCACAGATAAGATAGCGTTCTGGAATGCTACTACATCTATGATGGTGGTACTTTGCTTGACACTGTCTTCTCTCTCCTGCAAGTTTCAGTGAGTGACTTAGCTCTTAGCCTCGTCCCCAGGCCTTAAAGCCTCCTCATATGATCGTCGGTTGTGCATACCGCACAATGAACTCTGAACAAGACAAAGAAGGAACTGCCACTCTATTCATTTCTAAAATGCCCAAGAAATCAGTATCTACCAACGCTAATGCTAAATCTTTCCATGAGTGGCTGAGCGAGTGAGGGTAAATGCAGATTCACAGCACAAGCTATGCAACACGTATTAATACTAGCTGTAACGGAAAGCAGCAAAATTATAATTCAATTTAGCATACTATATTTAGCTTTCAATTTTAATTTTCAGATTCAAGTTTCCATTCTAGCTCTCCGTTTCCTTCGTTTCCAGCTTCCTGCCAACATGCAATCTAGGGACCTTCTGCTAATGGCTTCAGTTGCAATAGGCAACCCACGAATAAAGATGAGGTCCATGGTAGATACCTACTAAGCAGGCATACATATTATTCGTGAATGATCTCACTAGGTCTAACTGGGGGGTGAGAGTGATATACTGAACCTAAGAAAATCTCTGGGAGTGGCCTTGGTCTGTTTCTGTTGGTAAAGCACGGTATGGGCATGCATTCTGAACCTGGCATGCAATATTCAGCATTGTATACCTGGAATGTGACTTCTCTCCTGTACCTTATGACTGTAATTTACCATTGGAAGATAAGTGTATCAACTAATTCAGCTTCATTCAGCCAAGAGCTACAGCTGTTTCTTTCTAGCTAACTCTGTGTGTTTGCCACATAACCCTGTATTTTTATTTGCATGTGTCAAAAGAATGCAATTACCTACATAGGCACATAAATCTGTGTGTTTGGGATGACGTGTAGCCTGTGTGTATAGTTTACTAGTACTGCATTCACACATACAAGAATTACTATCCAGTGTCATCATACTTCTACTACTTTCATAGACTTTACTCACCATGAACTGTAAGATCAGCAGTGGCATCATTTGTACCAGCCATGTTGCTAGCCCTACAGAAATATTCCAGAGCATCAGAGAGCTGAGTCTCAACAACAGTCAGAGTGCTGCTCCTAATTCTCTCCCCAGTAGCTCCACCCATAATGGTGTAGTCTGCACCATTCAGGAGCTGAACAGGACCTCCGTTTTCCACTCTCCACCAGGTGATGGTTGGTGCAGGCCGGGCTGTGGCTTCACAAAAGAACATGGCATTTTCTGGTACTACTACCGTCAGGTCCTGAGGAGGAGTCAGGATTGCCGGAGCAACTGTGAAGGGGTAAGATGCAGTTAGTAATAGAGTAGAAAACATTTCACTCTCCCCTAACTTAATTAATAAAGCCCTTGAAGCTTACCTATAATAAGCAGCTCAAAATTTTGAGTCGTATTTGGCATCCGAGCGTTCCCATTGTCTGCAACACAGGTGTAAGTGCCCGTGTCAGCATCCCTAGTGTAGTTGAAGGTCAGAGTGCGATAGACTTCGTATACATCATTGGAAGTTGCAGGTGGTGTCACTATGGGGTCACCGAGGCTGATACGAGAGTCAAATGCTTCATTTAAGCGGACACCATTTCTGTACCAGTTGATAGTAGGAGCTAGGATACCAGTTGCATTGCATTCAAATACCACTTCATCAAACTGGTTCACTGTGTAGTTCTCAGTAAATGTTATTTCAGGAGCCACTATGGAAGAAAAGAAGTATTAAACAATATCTATTTCTGTTGCGAATTTTGCCGTGAAGACTATACCTGTAATGAGTAGCTCAAAGTCTTGTGTCGCATTAGGCATTCGACGGATGCCATTATCAGCCACGCAGGTGTAAGTGCCTGTGTCATCATCCCTTGTGCTGTTGAAGATCAGAGTGCGATAGACTTCATATACATCATTGGAAGTTGCAGGTGATGTCACTACGGGGTCACCAAGGCTGATACGAGAGTCAGCTGCTTCATTTAACAGGATACCATTCCTGTACCAGTTAATGTCTGGAGCTGGGATGCCAGTGGCATTGCACTCAAATACTGCTTCATCAAATTGGCTCACTGTGTAGTTCTCAGTGAATATTATGACAGGAGCAACTGTGGATGTAAACAGTATGCATACATACGTGTATAAATTCACTTATAGAGGGTTTCAAACTTTTAAAGCTTACCTGTGAGCAATAAATCAAAGTTTTGTGTCACATTTGGCATTTGAGCATTCCCATTGCCTGCCACACAGGTGTAGGTACCTGCATCACCATTTGTGGTGTAGTTGAAGGTCAGTGTGCGATAAACTTCATACACATCATTAGAATCTGCAGGTGGTGTCACTATGGGGTCACCAAGGCTGATACGAGGATCAAATGCTTCGTTCAACAGGTCACCATCCCTGTACCAGTTGATGTTAGGAGCTGGGATACCAGTGGCATTGCACTCAAATACCACTTCATCCATTGGTTCCACTAAGTAGTTTTCAGTGAATGTTATTTCGGGAATCACTATGGAGAAAAAGCATTATAAATTATACTATTATCAATCACTACTGCTGTTTGATGTTCCGTATGGAAAAAAGGAAATAATTATAGCTATGATTACCATTCTTTTTTAAGAACTTTATAAAAAATCGATGCTGTAAGGAGATGGATACACTGTACACAACAATGATAGTTTATCCTGCAGATAAAGCAGTGCTTGTAGATATCATTCATACTGTGTCTGAGGTAGCTAGTTAGTTTATGGTTTATCCTTTCTACACTCAATCATCTCCTCTTACCATGTACTGTAAGAGCTGCAGATGCATTTGCTTCACCCATTAATACCGTATTCCTGGCTCTGCAAATGTAGTTCCTAGCATCTCTGGGCTCAGTCTGTACAATAGTGAGGGTACTCATCCTCTCCAAGTCACCAATATCTTGTCCTACAATTTCTGTGACACCTCCCATGTCGATGATATCAACTTCCATTCCATTGTCATCTTGAGTGTGCCAAGTGATCACTGGCCTGGGTCTGCCAGTAGCCCGGCAGGTAAATACTGCATCTTCCGGCTGAACAACTGTCAGATCCACTGGGGGCACTAAGAACTCAGGAGGAACTGTGGAAGGAGAATGACCCCTATACTAGTTCATTATCTTGAGATACTATACCTAAGTCATTCTAACCTATAAAATTTCAGCATTGCAGGTATATAATGCATCATACCTACCACGGGGAAAAATATACCCCAGTGCCCGATTCCGTTCCAATCGTTTAAACGTTCAGAAAGCTGTGGTAGGGCTGGTGGCTAAGGGATCCTAGGCAAGATGTATGCTGCTTTTTTGCCCGTAAATCTATGTGATTAGCTACTAGTCTCCATTTGTAGCTACTTTTGTTGCGTTTGTGTATATTTGTACGTGTGGCCATGTGGCCAGCCTACCGTATTTTTTTGCCAAAATGGTGCTAGGCTCGGGCTAGATGGGTAGCTACCATGGCTAGCTATTAGCTGTAGCAGTTTGTGTTGCAAAAGCTTGCTAATTACCAAGTTTATCGCAGTATGCTTAGTCTAGAACTGTAAACATAGGCTTTAACTTTAAACATAGGCTCACCATCCTCATCCACAATCATGACAGTAGTTGTGTTGTATGGATTGATGTCTATGCCTGTTACTGAACCGATCACTGAGATGATGAAGGTCAGGTTCTCCGTGGGCTCCAGCCCAATATTATCATCTTGAATCAGAAAGATCACACATACTTGAGTATCCGTAGGTTCAAATGTAAGCATTTGGTTGATGTTTCCAAGCCCTGGCTGCAGGTCTGTGATTAGTTAGTGGAATGAAATCCCTTACTGACACACAAAAAGCTACAATACTCCTTAAAAATTAATTATTACATGAATTCATCATGTGTGGATGGTATGATAGCCTGAAAGGGCACCACCTTACAGTACATGTCTAATACTGTAAGAACAAGGTTGATATTGCATGATTAATATCCAGCCAGGAAAATCACAAAACACAAAAACAAAAAATAAAATTGGGCAAACGTGACAAAGCATGTACAATATCATGTGATTCACTTTCTCATTACTCCTGCATGTCGAATTTTCTAGTTTGCCATCATTTACAACTGTACATCTGTACATGTTTAATTAATGATTACTGTTCTACGCAATTTCTACGTGTTATTTGCTTGCACACCGTCTACCTATCTTGCACCCTAGATACCATGAAGTCCTGTATTTGGAGCGATGCTTTTAGGGTCTGTCAAAAGCAGTATGCTAAGAATCTGAAGCGAGCTGCACTTATAGAGACTTACAGGTAAATGCACCCCTAAGGGTTTGGTCGGTACAAGACAGAACTTGTGGCACATTAATTCACTCGATACCCAGATATGTGATATTCCACTTATGTAACAACTGTTTCAATCCCTTTTCTGCACAGTTTTGACTCAGCCAAGTCATATGAATGAGTAAACAATACTTATCAGTGACATTTTGTGTAGGGTTTGACCTTCGTTTTTGTCTCCAAGGTTTCCACTTGCCCACTACAGTTACAAGGTACTAAATGAGTCATCTTGTACGCTACTGCAGTGGTTAGACTTTCCCTTGTTGCTAGCTACAAAGGAAACTCAAGTGCTTTGTTACCATTGGATATGTGGGCATCAGATTGATTGACTTGGGAAACCAGACACAGGAATAATAATCTAGTAGTTGCAGCTACATGCATATTAGGTGGTCCTTGAATTTCAACTGAGGTAATTTTTTGCAATGTGTGTAACCATAAAATGTACTGTATGTTCCAAATAGGCCCATACCATATACATAATAACATACGCCATGACTCAACAATGCATGTATTCAGTGATTTCAGCTATAATGATCTCTGTTTCTGTTTTACCTCCTTGGATCATAATGCCAATAGTCTGTATTGTATCTCCTGTCTTGTTCACACAGACTGTACCATTCCCACTGTCTTCAGAGAAGGTATACATTTGACGCTCGAAAGTGAACAACAATACTGTAGCAACAATGTAAAAGACACCACTATAAACTATTTGTATACCAGAGGATCAGAAAACCTAACGGCCATTTTGGCTGCTTGAATGTAGAATTTACTTATGCATTACATCTTAACCCGGCAGTAGTTGCAGCTGTGCACATGCTTTGTTAACTGTGATGGAACTCACTCACTTGATCTGGCCTGCTGATACATTTTCACTTACAGGCCTCGTGTACTTAATTCCATCATTGACTATAATGCAGATACGGGTTGAATGCACTAGGCAAGACTAACATAATATTATGATGATAAAATAATTCTACTGCACCTATAATAGCTGCAAAACTATAATTACCATACTCAGCACAATAGTATACCATAGTACCCAGTAGCTATGCTCTAATAAGAATTATTTCTCCTAATCACCAGTTCAAATACCATTGCCAAGTTTGGTGATGGGCTAAAGAATACTGATCGAGAATGTTGATAGGTTTATGCTTGAGCTCAAAGGCCAGCTTGCCACTCCATGTACATGTATGCCAGACTAAATATCACCTTACACCATTCCATTAGCATGTACACTTATGAACAATTGAAATTACAAATGGACACTAGAAAAACAACTAGCTACCTGGTAACTAGGAAGGCACTTACAGTCGTCATCTTCTATAGTAACCGTAGCAACTGAAGGCATTAAAACCACAGCCAGAGAGGTAGGGACAAGAGTCAGATTGGCAGAAAAGGTCTCATCAAATTCCTGCTGATCATTATTAGTGATGTTAATGAATACCGGAACTGGATCATTGAGTACACTGGAAGGTCCAAATGTGAGGCGTTGGACAGTGGTGGTGTAGTCAGCAGGGGCTGGTGTTATTTCGTGTGTGTGTGTGTGTGTGTGTGTGTGTGTGTGTGTGTGTGTGTGTGTATGTTGTGTGTGTGTGCAGTTTAATTAACATGTGTATGCATGAGACTACTATGTACATGAATGTTGTGTGTGAGTACACTTGGAGATAATTGTGTATGCGGAAGGAGGGAGGTGGGGCAGCGTTTTTAAAAAAGAGTGGAAGTATTAACACTGTAGAAGTGGAGTAGGGAGTACCTTACTTAGCAATGTGGAGCGCAGATCATAATTAACCAGATGATCCATGCACTTCTGACTAACCTACTGCTGTCCCGTCAAGTGTGGTAACATCCACAGAGACTTCTCGTTCTAGAGTTCCTATCAACAGAGCCACATTGAGGACAGCTGGTCCAGCTCCTTCCCCAACTGTTACTGTTGTCTCCACAAAACCAATTTCAACAGCTGCAAGGAATTTATGACACCATGATTGGAAATGTCTTGTGTAATAGCTACCCTGCACATTACATGTTCCAGTTACAAAAACCGGTGTTACACAAAGAATATAATGAGCTCCTACATGATGAGTAGCTTTGCTAGGACGATAATGATTTATGGTTGTTTAGTACTAAGAATTAATAACTAACTGTAAAGGTAATAAATTTTTGAACAATACACATGTATTGTAAGGCAGGTTCACCCCAAAGGTCGAACTTTTATGGAAGGCTCTTCATTGTGAAGCAGTGATGGCTACACATAGCTGTCTGATGACATCCTCATACATTGTTTTGTCTACATGACTAGATAATTTGATCATCTGTGGGGTGAGTGTGAGCTTTTGGTGTTTTTCCAAGAGTCATAATTTACTAAACACTTCGTTGAGTAGCTGTCTACAGCTTTGAACCACTTTGGGGTGAACTCAAATCCTGGATGTTGGCTGTCAGAATCAATGGCTGCTGAATGCCCTGGCTCACAATTTGCCTATAACTTAGTATAATAGTAGAATACTTACCCAAACTTTAGTAGGTGTGTCACCTGCTCCTTCTAATTTTCTTTTTTTTTTAACTGTAGCTTACGCTATTCAAATCTTTTTGATCAGATCATTGTGCTTATTATATAGCGTAATATACATGCGTGTAATGCATAACAAATATTGGCAGTGCTATACAACATGGCAGCGATATTATGTATGTTACTTTACCATCTTCATCTATTATGGTGACATTTGCACGATCTGGGGTAATCTGCACACGATCGTTACTTGACACGGCAAGCATAAAGAACACCTCTAGGCCTTCAGTTATGTCGTCATCTATGATGGACACTGGTAGTGTGAATTCAGTATTCATTCCATCAAAACGAAGAGTCAGTGGAGCGAAGTTGAAGTTAACGCCAGCTGAGGAATAGCAATAAATACTTCATACCAATATCACAAAGAAGGCATAGGGAGGGGTGGGAAAGAAATTTTATGCCCTTCACACAGTAATTACAAAATAGTGGTGTAGGAACCATGGAGGTGTCGAGGGCTAGCATCCCAGTAAAAATTTCTGCAGTTACGTGGCTATGCCCTTATACACGTGCACGTGCATACAACACACTCTTGCACTGCACGTATCACATACAGACCGAACAGACTGTCGGAACAGACAGTCCTGTGTTGTGCACCAGTAAGCTGCTCCGCACAAATTTAAGGAATGGAGATAGATCGACGCATTCTTTGCCCAACAAACCATTCAGTTTGAGGTAAGTGTTTTTCTTGTTTTGCGGTTAGTGTCCTTCTTACATGCCAAGGACGATGTAGTGATAACAGCGGCCACAGCCACTAAGAGCAACAGTGAACATGATGATAGTACATGATCTTCAGTAGTCGAGATGCTGTGAGAGCTGCTTCTTCACACAGTTGAAAAATAGGGGCAAAAAAATTGCTGCACAAATAATATTACGCTACGCAGCCTCTATGCTAGCCCCCTTATCCCCAAATACCTCCCTACGTCACAATAAAAGTTACTATTAAAGCCCCCACCTAATGCATTACTAACAAGACAGAAACAAACAGACAGACAGACTGACAGACCTGTTGCAGTGAAGCTTTCTGCTGACACATTAACCAATATAGCAGCACTAGCCATGAGTCCAGTGAGGTCTCCTTGGAGTAGGCTAATGTTGACAGCCACTGTTCCAGCAGTCTTACTCACAGTGTACAAAACAGGGTCATAGCCAATTGTAGCCACTACGGGAGAAAATGTCATATACAGTGTTATAATGTGTACATGTACGTGTGCATGCAGCTTGACTGGGATAAATAAAACCCTTACTAAGTAGTTAAACAATCAGACTACACAGTGAAATGAGCCGATGAGTACAGAGTATAACGGATACTACTCGTTGCTGAAACTAACCGTATCTGTACCGTACGCGCACCGTTTCAGTCCGTCGTGGGACCACTTGAGCGTGGCAGGATCGAAATCTTAAGTTTATTACTGTGAACTATGAACCCAATCAGGTATTTTGCGTAGAAATTTACGCTGTTTTAGAACATGCCAAGTGGTCCCACAACGGACTGAAACGCTGCGCGTACGGTGCGGATACGGTTAGTTTCAGCAACGAACGGTGTCCGTCCTATCCCGTATACATAGGCCCATTTCCCTGTGCTAATAAGTAAGGTAAAGAGTTAAGATAGAAATGTATCAGCAGGAGCCGATATGGGTCTGCATTGTTAAAATCAAAGGATGTACGATTTTAAAATCATACTAGTATCACCTGCTTGTTAATGAGCATTAGACAAATGTTCAGTACGTTTATTACAACAAACTCACTAAACTGATTGCTTAGGGTTGTCTCAACAGATGGTACTGAATACATGCATGTTCAATTGACCAATTCACCATCTAGCTATGGCCTTCCATAATTATGTCCATAAAATGCTACCTGATGATAAATATGGTTGGAGAACATCAGTGATCAGTAGCTATCAGTTTAACGTAGTGAAGCAGTCAAGCAGATAGTAGTTTATAAGGCAGTTACTTACCCTGTTGAATTGATTGGCTGCATTCATGCGACCTCATGTTGTACCAGTCAGCAATAATTATAATTATGAATCGGCAGCTATCCTAATTTTGTAAATCCATCATCCTTTCCTCCATTTTGCTTTTAACATGTATCAGATAATTACGATTACTACAAGTCATCAGTTTACCATCATTATCCTGAATGGTCACAGTAGCTGCATCAGGACTGATTGTTATTGTGTCGATAGAGCCAGCGGGATCCTGAGCTAGGCTCAGCGTGAAGGTCTCAAGGAACTCTTCAAAGACGTCATCATTGATAATTGTGATCTCCACCGGGACCTCATTTGTGTTTTCATCAAGGACAACTACTCTTGTCAGAGATGAAAAGTCGGCATCAGCTGAAGAGGAAAAGGAGTTTGTTAATTAAGGGCAATAAGATATCCCACAAACTCAAACCTGAGAAATTCATTATATAGTTCCTTGAACTCACTCTGCCTATGATTTTCAAAAGGCTAACCGTCTGTAGTGATATGCCGTCTGTAGTGATATTACTGGTAATTAGGTATTGCTATGCTAACGAAACTATACAGCTAATAAGCTGGGCATAACTAATTGGGCAATAAGGGGTAATTTTGCCTCGCTATGGACCAATCAGATTACTTATACACATAAGTATAGTCATTTGACCTACTAATCCTGCTATATTACATACTTCTCACCACCTTTAAGTATTCCACCTCCAAGCAAAAAGCATTCAGCAGAGTCATGTAATGAACTTTTAATTGTTGCTAATTAGCATCCACGATACATGTTTGAAAAATGAAACTATCAGTGTTTTTATACAATTAAAGAGGCCTGAACCAAGTAATTCATTAATGTTATATCAACTAGAAATGACTCACGAGTAGCAGTGTCAAGGATGAGAATTTGTGTTGAGATGATCACAGAGACACTTGCTCGAAGGTCTCCCTGTAGTACAGCCACATATACAGTCACAACACCATCTGTCCCCTCTATCGCAGTAAAATCGGTTTGGTTGAACCCAATTGTGATAACTGTAGGCATTAAGAGTAAGACACCCTTTAATGACTTCTGATTGTGCAACTATACAGCTAGGAGAGTGTATCACTGTTTGCTATTTACCTGACCAACCAGAGGAATAATTATGGGGTGCCATAAGTAACCAAATTATCTATTTTCCCTGCTTAATCACTAATGATACTATATTATCATTAATCATATACTGTAGGTAGCTAAATCAATAATGGTTTAGCTAAATCACTAGTCATTTGTTATAATATTATCAGTATCTATTCCTAATTTAGCTAAGCCATTACTGATTCAGCTAAACCATTACTAATTTAGCTAAACCATTACTGTTATAACAAATCACTAGTAATTTAGTTAAACCATTACTATTCAGCTAAACCATTACTGATTTACCCCATAGAAGAAACAGGCGAATAGAGCAGTGGGTAAAGTCATAGCATATTTGCATGTTTGTGCTACAGCTAAAGCCACCTCACATTTTGATGAATAATAACCAATTAACAAGGCTATACACATCAAGGGTGTTTGAGATGTAATTTCAAAAGTCTTTCCCCTTAGTTGTGTAATAAGCATACTAATGCTCGTTCATAATTATAGAGGAGGAAAAATTTAATTAATTACCCAAACTTCCCATAACCCTCAACCTATTTTATGACATCCGTGCCTAGTTATCTTACAAATGAATATAATATAGGATCTGAATACAACTAACTACAATAAGCAAGGAGAGAAATGTGAAAGAGACAGTGTTGATAGCCAAGCGTCAGACACTTACAGTCATCGTCCAGTATCTTCACAAAAGTCACATTGGGCTCAAGTTGAACATTTGGAGGGAAGTTTGTTTCAAATGGATCAGGAACAACTTCAATACTGAAGTACTCTACTCCCTCCAGTATATCATCATTAGTAATTTGAACAGTAATGCATGCTCTTCGATTAATATCAGTAATAAAAGGAAAGACATCATTGTTCTCTTGAAGTGCCCCATAGTCTTCAGGATCTTCAGATACAGAGCAAAACATACATGCATATTCATATCATTCAATCCTGAACAGAAAACGTTAGAAACTTACCGGCAGCAGTGCCACGAATAGTATTGGTAGAAAGACTGATTTCTGCTAGAGCAAGTTCTTGTGCTGCATCTAGGTTCATTATGCTGATACAGAGTTCAAGAGATCCCTGGGTTTCATTCACACAAGTGACATTCTGCTCCCATCCAATAATCACATCTATTTTCCAGAAATACATAACAAAACAGGTAGATTTGGTACATAAGTACATGACAACAAGTATTTTACAACAACTATACTGCAACATAGATGACAGTACCATAGGTAATTGGGGCGAGCCTGAGCGAGCCCACACTATTGTGTATAGTGGAACAATTTCATTGTGTGTCCATTCGTCCTACCGTATATACGTACGTCTGTACGCCCACCATACTGCATATGCGCTTATGCTCTAAATATTCGACAACAGTTC
Organism: Phakellia ventilabrum; assembly: GCA_963921505.1. Taxonomy (NCBI): domain Eukaryota; kingdom Metazoa; phylum Porifera; class Demospongiae; order Axinellida; family Axinellidae; genus Phakellia; species Phakellia ventilabrum. The sequence continues at coordinate 16,732,370 of OY997378.1, forward strand.
ACATGTTGAGCTCACATGCGTATTCAAGTTTATTGGACTAGCACTTGACTTTGAGTGTGCTAACCTCGGTGGCTAACTGACAGCACAAAAGAAGAGAGGACAGCAGATGATACTATTGAAGCTAAGGTACTTGTTAGGCAACATACTAGCTTCGTACCCAAGAGTGTGGCCTGGGGACGAGCCTAGCTCACATATGTGCAGGCCGACATACAAGCATACTCACACACATAAACTCACCATCATTATCTACAATGACAACAGTTGCTCTGGGAAAGAGACTGCCACCGAGGTTGATGCCTGTGAGTCCTGCTACATCTGGCAGGGACAGCTGAATTTCAAACTGTTCAACTGGTTCAGGTAATTCATCATCAAATAGTTCAAACTGAAAATATATGACCTGCTCATCAGGGACAAAATCCTGTGATTGCAAAGTATTTGCTTGAAAGTCTCCATTCATACCCTCTACTGCAGCATTAAGACCACTTCCAGTCAAAAGTGTGGCAAGCACTTCAAACGTAACCTCTGATTGCTGATCATTCTCTTTGATGATTGGAATTCGCATCATACCACCACCGGCAACATCTGCTTCAGAGACTGTATACCTCTCTTGTCCAAACCCAATATTGATTGCTGTGAAAATATGACAGTACAGTAATTTCCAATCCCAACTTGCACGTACCGTATAGCGACAAATTTTCAAGGAGTAAAAGTTTCGCGGTTTTTGCAGATTTCGCTCGAACTGCAAAAATTATACCCTCGAAAATTTTACACACGTCACTGGCTCATGTAGAGTTTTCGAAAGCGGATCATGGCTCCTTTCGTAGCATGGACAAGCCAGCCAAGCTACCAGATCCTCTTGGCCCTCTATCCAAGTACCGTCGTCCTCCATTGCATCGGCAAACGCGGAAGTGAGAGGTGTGCTTAAAATCGAAGAACGGACCACAATTTTTGCAGGAAAAGCGGCCCCTACACAAAGATTTCTGCAAATAGGAAAGCGTGCAGCAGAGCACAGAGTGGCTGCAACCATCCAACACTACGCTAAGAAGCTTCCTGAGCAGAGGTGTGGTTAAATAAAATAGGCGTGGCTCCACCTTGGCCGCGATCCTCGAAAATTATTTAGCGAAAAGTTTACCGTAGGTCGATCCGTGAAAATTTTGGCCCTCGAAAATTTGTCCCTACACGGTATATTGTTTAGTAGTCGACTGGGTCATGTACTACAATAAAGTACACTTATGCCTACAACATAATTACGGTGGCAATGTAATTGCTGCAAGTGCATCAGTGTGCATTGGTGTCCATTTGGCACTGGGTGTGAGGCTAAAGTATCGTAGGTATTCCAACTATGTGTTGTTCTAAACATTTATTTTATCACACAATGCAACACTTATTTTGTGATCACAACTACATAATTTGAAGTAAGACACATTAACATGGCAATTACGTAAATGGCGGCTGCATAAATGGAAATGATATAAACACCGTAAACATCTCAAACAACACACATAGCAAGAAAAAACTTATAATACCAATTGCGTGTTTGCAGTCTAAGGTACCAGCACATATTAGATGCAACATGCAACAAACAAAAACACTATATCATGGAGTACGGTAGTACTCCATATATAGGGATGGCTCCAAAAAAAATGGCTGCCCCATTGTATGTGGCCAACAGTTAGTATGGAACACATTTCCAAAAACATTACTCTATTATGCCAAAGTACTTTCAAATCATCTACACCACAATCTAACATCCTGTCGTTCCATGTAACTAGAACTTACGCATAATGAGACTTAGTTGCAAAAATGGCAAAAGATATAGGGATGACAATCCATAAGGGTATTGTGGTATCTTTCCTACCTTGTTTGGTTGCTTTTTGGGGATTCCATCCCTATATGTTCTTATGTATTAGTTAAACCACACCACCAAGGGCTGTATGGGATTTATTGCAGGAGTGCACTATCAGATCAACCACATACAGCCCACAAGTGGCGTGATTTAACAGATTTGTAGCCCAATGGCTTCCTTTGTGTGTGCAGCTTACCATCAGTGGCTTCTTTTGAGCATGCAGCTAGTAATGACAGTGCAATAACAAGTTATTGCACTGTGGCCAAAAACACAACTGTGGCAGAACGCTCCCAGCGACTGTGTGGGACTGTTTGTACCTATGATGGAACCGGAGGCTAGCACCACTACAGCACAAAATGGGGCTAAAAGCATGGCTTGACACACACAAACACACAAAACGGTAAGATAACAGCATGGGTTGACATGCACTGACCACGAAATGCTACAAAACGGTCCTTAGTTAGTGGCTGACCTTGTAAATCTTTGTCTTTCATATACTTACTCAGTTTTAGCTTGGAATTCAGCTCTCCATTTCGCCATAATGCTACAAAGCTAGTGACTAGCTGCTAGTTCAAATACTAAAAAATGCAAAAATTAATGTAGCTACTATACGGCCGCATTAAACTGCGATGACATCAAAAGCGTGTTGCTCCTGTAAATCAGTTACATCACCCTTTTGCTCAGGACGTTGCATTTTGTAAGCCCTCCCCCTCGGGCGGTACGGGGTGAGCTTATAAACCGGCAACATCAGTTGGAAATAGTAGTCTACTGGATCATGTGCTACAACAAAGTAAACTTACACCTATAACATAATTAACAACATAACACAATAATAACATTAATAAAATAATTAATGTCATATATGATACAGTATCTATGTACTCAATACTGAGCATATTCGATAAGCTAAGTGGGAGGTCATAGGAGGTTGGACACATTATTTGGTTAAGAAGACCCAGCCGTATTTACAGAAATGTGTGACCAAATATGGTTCTGATGGTTGCTGTTTATTCTCAGGAATGTAATACAAAATTAATATTGTTCGAAAATGGACCAGGAACATTATGCAGAACCTCCTAAATATTCCCTTGTTTCTTTCTTCAGATGCAATGTGTTTAGCAATATGTTTATCCACTTACGATCATTATCGAAGATTCTTCCCAAGCTGGTACTCCGTCCACTCTGTAGATCAACTCTGTTTACATCTACTGCGCTAGCCACCTGCAACAGTATAACAAAAACCTGTTCCACTTCATTGATCGTATCATCTGTTATCACAATATCCATAGATAAAGAAGTCGTGCCCCCAGCTGAAAAAGTGACAGACAGACGGTCTGTAGAAAAATCAGCAACTCCTGTGGAAATATGGAAAGGAGACTGTCATAATTTTGCAGGTCATAGCCGTCTATTTTTAGCTTACCTGTGGCATTGTTAGGTCTCCTAGGATCAAAATCAAGAACAGGGACGAACACTTCAGGAACAATTTCAATAGTCAGATCAGTTGCTATTTCAGTAGTCAGTTGCACCACAGGTCTTATGAACCCTTCTGATTCTTCATTAGAATAATCTGATTCAGTGAACTGAAGTTGAGCACCTGAGTAACAAAGTAACAAGTAACAGTATGTGAGGTTATGGGCAATTATTGTAGGCTTACGACATACATGTACTACAACATTGTCACATAGTTATAGTATGCCATAAGCCTACACAGCAATAGCCACAACCTCAAGGGGATTTATTTGTATGTGATAGACTCAGATTAGTATAAAGACAGTAGCGTAAATTACTTTCTGTATCTTCAATCACGACACGTATCATGGGACTCGCAAACTGGCCATCCGCTGTAGCAGCTAGGATAGCCATTCCAGCATTATTCGCTCCTGTCAGGGACAGTACGAAGTCCTCAGCTGTTTCCAGTGCAACATTGTCAGTTGGAATAGTGGTGGAAAGAGAAAATGGCTCCGTAATATCTGGTCCAATTATTTGAAATGAAGTTGTTGAAATTGTGAAATCAGCATTGGCACCTTGCGCTGCAAGGAATGAAGCAAATGAGCCCACAGTGAATAATGTAGCTAGCTAGAGGGAGAACATCAATCTTTGCTAGCGTGACAGTCTCATACTAGCTGCATGCTAGTGTGACCATCCTGCTAGCTATATGAACTGATTACCGTACACTCATTTATGGGGCTGCTGCATGAAAGTTATTGGGTGAGTGTGAGCGAGCTCCACACTAGCGAGATCAATTTTAAATTTTGTCCGTACTTCCGTCTGTCCGTCCATCCATCCCTCCGTCCATCCATCCATTTGTCCATCCATCCGTCTGAACGGTCCGTCACATACCGCATATTGTTTGCGTATCCAATATAACGTTCAAAACTGTTTCATACCGCACGCATATTGATATATTGTCACTCCACATGGCCTATACTGTGCAATCCTTACCACTAATATGATACCATAGACTATCAGACAGCGAGTTAGTGAGTAGCGAGTATCCCCGCACGGACTAGATTGCAGCGGGAGAGGAAGAGGAGGGCAGCTGAGCATCCCGATGCTAGGGAGATATCAGGCTTCAGCGACGCCGACAGAGGAGGGCTGCTACGTCTCCAGGCTGTCGATACACCACACTGCGGCAAGAAAGGGAACGGAGTAGCTAGAGCTCGGAGAGCTAGATCTCCAGGTCGCCGACAAGCTAGTTAACCTCACTCACGCTCGCCCCACAATGCTCTACATTCACCTGGTAAATAGTTATACACAGCTAATTTCTATGGTACAAAATTTGACAACAAAGATCACATACATTGAGTAGAGTAGAGCTTCAATAACTGAAATGAATCATGTATGTCTGTTTGTCTGCCCACCTGCCTGTCTATCTGTCTGTCTAAACATGTGTATGTTGTACCAACATGCTACCAAGATTGAAGATACAGACTCTAGCAGAGGCTATTTTATCATATACAATGGCTACACTGCCAAGTGTAAAGGGGGTCTTACCAGTATAATTAAGGTCTTTGCCGCTAGGCTACATACTAGGGCGCTTGGAGCATCTGAAAGCTTGTTGGATTGCTGATTTTTCTACAGACCTCGCTCTTCATTCCAATAGCCCTTGCTCCTTGTTCCAATAGTCCTCGTTCTTCATTCCAATAGCCCTCCCTGTTTTGTTGTTTTTCGGTACCAATCTGATGCTGCGTGGCTGGCCGTGGTACAAACTTTGAAAACGAAGAACACGAGCATCAGACGGCTCATCAGGTGCTAAATTTATTATTATCAGTGGACAGCTCAACTAAATAGCCAGTCGCATGGTATCAGATTGATTCTGAAACAAGACTGATACTTAATATCTAAAAACTAGTGGGGTATTTTTTTTTGATTTTTTTTTGCGTAGCTAAATTATCCAACTGAAGGTTATGCTCAGCAACAGGGCGGTCTAAGCTAAAGCAGCTGTAGAATGGATCAGCTTGGCTAGACAGTCTCATCATGTACAGCTTCCAGTGAAAGTGCTGACACAGCAAATTTGTAGTTTGCTTCCAGTTACGATCAGAACTTGCCAAAACAGAATTATCATCCTTATCTATCTTAGTACCAGCCGGGCATGCCCTTCGCGCGTGCCCCGCTGGTAAAAAAAAAAATACAGGGAAGGTTATTGGAATGAGGAACGAGAACTATTGGAACATCTATGACTAGAATGAGAACCAGTATCAAAGTTCATACTATTTAATGGATGCCATTAGTTTATTGGAATGAGAAGTGAGGGGTATTGATGCTTTGGCAACTCTTATCAGAATGACTTAGGCATAGTACAAGATAGATCACTGTGTAGCAGGGTGTAAGACCCGTTATCTACCTTGGGAAAAATTATCTCCCTTGGAAGCCTTGGAAGTACTTTAGGTGATAACACATTACATGCATGGACACAGCTAATTGCCAAGATGGTATGAGTATGTGGAGGGAGTTGGTCAAGAATGCGGCATACACCTCACTACACAGTGATCTATCCTATACATATACCTATGAATGTAATATGTATAATGTAATAGGAATGTACCTACCTAGGTATTATATGTGTATAACCGCATGTAAAAGAGACTTCACAATTCTTGGAATATCACATTACCCACTTTGTGGCCCAATTACTACCTCCAGACTCTTAGATATCAACTTTAATTGTTAATAACTTTGAGGTTTAACTCCTACATGCAATTCTCAGAATAATATATCAAATTACTGTTACCACTGTGAGGCCTAGTTGTACCAATCTGATGCTGCGTGGCTGGCCATGGTACAAACTTTGAAAACAAAGAACATGTGCATCAGACGGCTCATCAGGTGCTAAATTTATTATTATCAGTGGACAGCTAAACTAAATAGCCAGTCGCATGGTATCAGATTGATTCTGAAACAAGACTGATAGCTACTTCATATCTAAAAACAAGTGGGGTATTTTATTTTTTTATTTTTTGCGTAGCTAAATTATCCAACTGAAGGTTACGCTCAGCAACAGGGCGGTCTAAGCTAAAGCAGCTGTAGAATGGATCAGCTTGGCTAGACAGTCTCATCATGTACAGCTTCCAGTGAAAGTGCTGACACAGCAAATTTGTAGTTTGCTTCCAGTTACGATCAGAACTTGCCAAAACAGAATTATCATCCTTATCTATCTTAGTACCAGCCGGGCATGCCCTTCGCGCGTGCCCCGCTGGTAAAAAAAAAAAATACAGGGAAGGTTATTGGAATGAGGAACGAGAACTATTGGAACATCTATGACTAGAATGAGAACCAGTATCAAAGTTCATACTATTTAATGGATGCCATTAGTTTATTGGAATGAGAAGTGAGGGGTATTGATGCTTTGGCAACTCTTATCAGAATGACTTAGGCATAGTACAAGATAGATCACTGTGTAGCAGGGTGTAAGACCCGTTATCTACCTTGGGAAAAATTATCTCCCTTGGAAGCCTTGGAAGTACTTTGGGCTTCGCCCTCGGTACTTCCTTGGCTTCCGCTAGAGATAATTTCTCCCGCAGTGTATAATGGGTCATACACCTCACTACACAGTGATCTATCCTATACATATACCTATGAATGTAATATGTATAATGTAATAGGAATGTACCTACCTAGGTATTATATGTGTATAACCGCATGTAAAAGACTTCACAATTCTTGGAATATCACATTACCCACTTTGTGGCCCAATTACTACCTCCAGACTCTTAGATATCAACTTTAATTGTTAATAACTTTGAGGTTTAACTCCTACATGCAATTCTCAGAATAATATATCAAATTACTGTTACCACTGTGAGGCCTAGTTCTTGGAATATCAATTTCCTTAAATTCCTTGGATGTACCAGTTAATTAAAGAAAGAAGACCATCAAGTATCATTAGTTTTTCCAAGTCTTCTGAGTAAGATTTCAACCATACATTATAGTTTCTCAAGGATGGTATTATTTTTTGAGAATGTATGTCCCACCAGCTGAACAATTTAATTTAGCTACACCTTCATTTCTCTTCACCCACTGAAATTATAGTTACCCGCATCTCTGCTCATCCACCATATACTTACACATGACAGCTGCATGTATATTTACGCTATAGTTTTCCTTGTGACACTTTGTGCATATGGCAGCAATAATAATGTATAACAGCAACTCTGCTATAAGCCTGAGGGCTCAAGTAATGAATGTGTCGTTATTTCATAAGCCAGTAGCTTGTATGTCCTAATATTTACACACTAAAATAACAGTTATGAGGATTGTGCATAGGCAGCCGAGTGTGGGGCTGCCTATTAAATACTTGGTGGTAAAGCAGAGGAAGTTGTGCCCCAAGCACAGGTTAGGACCTTTGGAGAGATGGATACACCTGCTCAGTCTCTTCCGGAATTAAGTCCTTACCCTGATCTGTAATGCTTGGAGGGTTAGCTGAAGGACAGGGAGGTGTAGCCTCCCGTCCTGGTTCCACCTAGCTCTGCTTTTTCACACTGAGCTATAGTGAATGCATGATTGCACAGCTCAGTGGAGGATTATCAAATTATATTATAAGCTGAGGGAATAGGCTTCTCAATGGGTGGGAAAATCAGGATGACTTGGCGATTCACTCAGTCGCTAGAACTTGGCTGACTGACAAAAGGCGTGCAAGTCATAATTATGAGCTGGCTCTTTGATATCTCGTGATAATTATAGTCTATTCTGTGTAGCTTTGTAAATAATGATAAGTGCACACCCCGCTGCTGTTAATTAACTCACTTTAACCACTGTTACAACTCATGAAAATAGCAAAAACACGAGAGATGGTTGATTACAAACCATCATTATTAAAATAGAACGATCACTTTACGTATACTCCTTATTATGGGTGAAATACTACACGGTATGTTACGCGTATAATATTACTAGGGTTACGCAAGCGCAGATGCCTCGCGGTGCTTATGGGCAACTTTTTACACCTTAAAAAAATACGACAGACGCGATGACAAGGTCCCGAGGTTGCAAACGGGGCGCGTGGACATGGTCCCGCAGGTTGCGAACGGGGCTGGAATGTGGAGATGGAGCTCGCGACACCTGCATACGGGGGATATTTTCGCGAGCCATGAATAAACGAAGAGGTGGAGTTTAGCATGGCAAAATGTTTCTGTCAAAATACACTGTACTATAGTAAATGGTACTCATATAAGCATTCTTCACAATCCATCTGGCATTTTATGTAGTAACAGTTATTCCTTTGTAGTTGTGAGCTAAGAGCATTCAGCCAGATGGGGGGAGAGCCTGACACCTCTCAACCATCTAACCAGAATGCAAGGTTCATTCATCAACTGCTTTGACGTATTAACTTAAATGAAAAATTGATATGTTTGAACAGCCCAAAGGGAAGAAGCATTAAACTTGTGTAGATATGCTGATTCCACTTGTGGTCAAATGGCACTTACACAACACTCCTTATATGGTAAGTGTTACGTAAGCGCTATAATTCACTTAGCACTAGTAAACCAGCCATGCTTAACTGTTAGGCATTCCATATATGGATTTTTCTTGTAGGTGCCATTCGACAACAGGTGCATGGAATCACTAGTTTAATGCTACTTCCCTTTGGGTTATGGGCTCCTGGTATGAAGCATGGCATTAATTTGCAGAGATATGTGTGACTGCTGATGAGAATATGGAATAAAAGCTCTCTCGCTAGCTTAATAATTCGGTTAAATTAAACCAGTTCGGTGAGTTGACTTACTTGCATTTCCTTCTATAATTGTTATCGTGAAGCGTGCTCTGTTGTTGTTGTCGATCGCTGTCAAATCTTGCACAGTCCCTCCTTTGATAAATCCTATGGTCAAAATATGACTTTGACTTTGCTGCTCTTGGAGAGTAAGCTCTGTACCATTGAACCATCCAAACACTGTAAGAGACCACATGGAAAGAAAACAGTTATAATAAACAGCAGAATAAATTTTTAGGTGCCTGCACTACAATATTGAGTTAGATCATGGCATTGAGTAGTTCACTGGAAAACCACTCCAGGCTTAATCTGATAGACCACGAAAATGCCATCATCTAAGTGGCTTGTACTATACATCCCTCCCACTTCACACTCCATGACCATGAGCAAACTAAGTTGGTTTGTGGTGTGCAGACAGCTCAATTAATTTTTCTATACTCTATCTGATAGATTTAACATTATTTTCTATCCACCATAATTGGCAGATGCAGACAATTTCAACTCCTTTAAACACCAGCAGTAAGATGAATATGATTATCCAGCCAAAATTTTGGGTGAAAGGCAGCTGTCTTTGAGGTATGGACTTAGCCTCGTTCCCAGGCTCCACTCCCCAGCTTTTCTCGCACAGTGTAGAAAAGCGGGGAGGGAGCCTGGTATATTTCATCACGTGCTATGTGACGTAGGGTGCGTGGTTTGGTGCGTGGTTTTGTTAATCGAATTACGCGTGACGTTTATCGTTGTGCATGTGGTTCGGTATAGACTGCTACCTGCACCTTTGAACCGCCCACGCAGTATATATAGTACACACTAATTGTGACATCGTGTATTACATAGTATAGTCTACTCACAACAAAAGCTACGGATTCAGAATGTTTTCATGCCAAATGACCTGCATGTATGATGGTTTAGCCACATAGCTACACAGGAATGGCCCATATCATAGCCCAGTGTATTATTACAAGCCCGTCTACATACCAATGCACGGAGTACAAGATGCAGTTCCACCACCATCAAAGAAATATCCATTCGGGTCCATGCAGCATTCGTCAATGGTCGCAGCAACAAAGGAGTTACCAGCACAAATGACGTCACTCGAAGGTGTTGTATAGCATGTGATCTGTGCACTTCCTGTAGGGAATAAAAAAGTATGCTTAATTAAAATTGCTCGCATATTTGCCATAGACTGAGACACTAATAACAATTAGTGCAAGACCAACCCAGCATTTTTTGCCTACCACACGCATGAAGCTGAAAGGTGGAATGGGAGGATTTAATTGCTACATATACCTGTTCACACACGAGTTATTAGCCATGGCAATGAGATGCAACGGATATAGGTTTCCTGATCTACATCAAAGGAAATCTATAAGGAAACATGATGTAATGATATAGGATATTTCCTGTTGTTGTCTAGAGACGTGTGTATCTTTGAGATCATGCCAAACCTCTTTGTGTTTGCCTTGATAATTATATCGGAAAATGTCTTATTTTTGTAGTGTTTGCTACATGCTCTCTTTGCTTTATTCATGGCAGTCTTTCACATCAGTACGCTATTAGCTAGATAAGTACTGATGATCATTGTAAATAAAGTTTGGCTACACAGGATTTCACAAAAATTTAGTTCTACAAAAAGTACACCTACGGCACAGGTTATCAGACTTCAACATCTGCCCGGTCCGTTTCTTATACCAAACTTGTTGCTCACTATATGGAATGTAAAATTCCATGTAAGAAACAGATTGAACATATTAATTTAACAGCCTGATTCTATGGAATGCGTCTCAACAGTATACAAAACACTTTGTGTAGTGTTTGATCCTCCCGTACAGTGTAGTACAAATGCATGTTTGAGGCCTGATAGAAGTTTTCAAGTTAACATCGGTAACTAGAGTAATTAATTAACTGACAGCGTGCTCGTGGTTGATTTGTAATTACACAAGCTTCTAATGGCTTAGCTGTACCTAAAAAGCTTGTGTAGAAGCCTTAACCAAGCTTAGTAAGGCTATACAAAGCCATACATCGGTAACTAGAGTAAACACTCCCTCATACTTGCAGACGGGCAGAACTATGTGAGTGCATGCATGGCAAGCTTATTCCATACAGAGGGCCTCGCGGGAATAGAGTTGCATTTCAATACGCTGCTCAGCTGACCGTTCAGCCAGTCTGAGGCGTTGAGAACGACGGTCATCACTTTTCTACTGCCGAAGCAGCCTTACCCGCTGTCAATGAACCTCCCACCGATGTTCCCTCCTCTCCTCGCTACTGCTACTTCTGTGTTGCTGCGCACGTAGCCTCACTGACTAATTGGCGATTAAGCGATGTTTCAGGGAGATACGGTGCTGTGAAGGCAACTACCATCGTAGTGCATGCTCTCCTATACGGTGCGTGCGTAGAAGCAACGCTGCACCCACAGGAAATATGCTTGCATGCCTGTAGCGTTACATACGTACGCGCATAGCTACGTACAATCATATTAAATACATACACTGAGTCTCCATGCAACACGATTAGTTGCCTCGCTTCCCGCTCGGAAAAAGTACCTCTACCTCCAGACCCTAGCTCATGCTTCTACTGTTTAATTTTTCCAATGAGCTATTGCTTGGCGGTTACTCAATTAACGTTCCCGATGATCGAACAGAGTCAACTAATACTGCATGGGGTTTATAAATAATTGTAAACTCCTTGCATCGTTACTTACTAGAATGTAAATTTCACGCGAGGATCAACTACATTTACATGCTGAATCATTCCCGATGATCGAACAGAGTCAACTAATACTGCATGGGGGTTATAAAAAATTGTAAACTCCTTGCATCGTTACTTACTAGAATGTAAATTTCACGCGAGGATCAACTACATTTACATGCTGAATCATAGAATTACTGTCATGATAATGCTTTTGTTTTTGGCAGGATTTATTAGTCACCTCTAAAGATAAAGGTGTTTTTGCATTAAATTTTATTTACTAAAAAGAAATCTGACCCAGAATAATAATCATGATCAGCTCCAGGCCCATCACACATTTTGCTACCAATTATTCACAGTGAGTGTTTGTAGTCGCTAAGAATTTATAAAACATTGTTGTATATAATAGCTTAGCTACATGTAAAAGAGTTTTTTTAAGTCTCGTGATAGCTACCCTAACGCATTATATACTTGTTGCTTTGACTTACAAATTACGTGTAATATATACTCACCCATTCCACAAAGGACGAGCAGCAGTATCGCTACCAGAAGCCTCATCTTTGCCTTCTACTCCTCTTAGGTTCGTACGATGGTTGGAACACTCTCTCAAGTATACTTCGTTCTACAAAACAACAGTATAGTAGTCACTGAAGAGTAGCCCTGAACGCACGGAACCAAAGAACAGCACCTCTATATATTATATCGAGCAAGGATGTAACCGCGGAAGTGCGATAATGACATCAGCGATGCGTAATCTTGGCCATAATAGAGCGTACATACCACACGAAGTATATAGCCTACCCGAGTGTTTTGTATTACGATAGTTGTAAACAATGTCCACTGAGCCCCGCCCACTCTTTTTCATCGACGTAATCCAACGTCGTCCACTGTAAATAATGGGAATAACTTCAAGTGGCCGGAGTGACTGTCCGCTACTATTAAAATACGGTTTGATACTAAGCTGATATTTGCTCTGGACTACATATTAAAGATGCACATAATTTAATACGCGTTACGTTTGTGTATTCTAAATCTGTAGTTTCCGCCAGTCTTACATTCATTGCATTTCCTGTCTTTTCTTTATTCTTATCTGTCACGCGCTTTAACTGTGCTCCTAAGAATTGTTTATTACATTACGCTTGCTTATAATATTGAGAAGTGAGTTAGCTTAGTGCACGCGGCATTAACTGAATATGGAAGACTGTATTATTGTGTGGAGCCGGTTTATAATAAACTTAGTGCACGTGTCACTAAGTAATCACGGAAGACTGCACTACTGCTTCAGTGTGGAGTTTGTATAATGAACTTGGCTTTAGCCTTTAATAGTGCACGCGTAAACATGGAAGACCGTCTGCAATACTGCACACGCCACCGTGGAACCTGTTTATAATGAACGTGTTACTAAGTAAACATGGAGCTGTAGAGTCCACACTGGAGTCCGTGGTCTATATTAATCCTACTCTCTTATCAGACTCACTTTTCTCCGACTGTGTTGTGGTTTTTCAGTTACTGCAGTTAACGATTCTATGTTCTCACGCGAATTAATTAACCCTGCACTGTACAGATCTGATTGAGAGTCCTCACACAACAGACAAGAATGCTAGGCAGCTGCTATGGTGGCTCAAGATTTCAATACAGCTTCTGCAGCGCAGTTGTGTGTCTAGCACCAAAGCTGAGACAGGCGTCCCGTAGATTGCTCCCCCGTATGCTGTATGCGGTGACTAATAGCATGCAGTAATCATCTTAGTCACGTGGGAAGAAGCCTGGCAAGTGCAAGAAGTCACACGTGAGCACAATATGCGTTGCATAGTGAGTAGCGTTTGCCGTCGTTATATACACAAGCAGAGCAAGAGTTGCACTGGAAACTTTACAGAATTGGCGAGAAGTGTCCCCATGCTTCATTTTGATGTCTCATTGTTGTGAGGCGAGAGTCATCAACGACAGCAAGCACAGAACACAAAAGTAAGGCCATATTAAATTGTGTTTGCTTCACGTAAAATTAGGTGGGCCGTTACACTAGTCCCGTGATACCGTTAGCGTAACTAATCACGTGACGAATTATGTCGGCATCCGATTCGCAATAGTTCTTCACTGACAAACTCGAAACAGAAATTCCCACTGAAATCCTAATCTGGTGAAATATCTCATCTTGCGTTTTTATATGCTACCACGAACTTTGGTACTCTCTCCAAAGTAAGAAACAGTTTTGGAGCATGTGCACGCACGCCCAAACCACGTGTTGGGTCTGTTCTCAGATTGTCCACCCTGATAAAAGCTGAAAAGCTTTTCAGCTTTTATCCTTTCAGTCTAGATGATGCTTAGTGAAGTATTTTTCATGGTCTACATTGTATACTGTGCGTGCTGCAAAACTAAGCCGTATCATAAATGGTGAAGTGAGTTTGTGTGTTGCTATACATTAAACCTGTGGGGAGGAAGTGGGTTGGTCAGTTTACATGAAGTTATTTCATATGCCTCACTTGTATCAAAAGCAGAGGGCGTCTTTAGCCTCGTCCCCAAACCCTCCCTAACAAGGGGGAGGGGGGGGGGGGGGGAGGTCCTGCTTTCTTTTCTCACGTGAGTGACGTTCAGGGTAGAAAGAAGTCTCGGATACCCAGATCCGTCAGAAAATCGTAATGAGGGTCTGGGTGATAGGTTGGGGCAGATGTGTATTGTGCACCTGGAATTCAGGCCCACTTCCAATTGGCTTAATAATTACATTCTAATGTGCGTTAATTTAAAAGCTGCTTAGAGCGCTATTGTGCTTCAGAGTGTCAGCCTTTCCTCCGACATCAAGGTACAGCCAGAGTAAGTATTAGAGAAATCTGCTAAGCTAGCATTAGCAGGGAGGCAATTATGAATTAATAACATTCTGGAGTGTACATTTCCATCAAAGCCTATCGCCCAAACCCTCCTTCCGATTTTCCGAGGGTCTGGATACCAGTGGCGACGGAAACATGAAAAAAGTGGGGGGGCTAAAGTGTATATAGAGTTGGGCTGCATAGCAGCCCAGCGCGCGCAGGGTGCCCCCCGTGCGAAGCGCAGAAAAAATTTTCACTTGGTGTTTTAAAGGGGTCAAGAATAGCTCTCATGGGGTCTCTACAAATCAGTACTGGAAGTGCTCTTGGTAAGTCGTGCATGCAGGAATAGGCCCATGGCCGTAGACCTCGCTACCTCACCCAGAAAATCTCCTTGTCCGGAGCATACAGCGCGCATAGCGCCAGATTGGCTGTGAAGTCTTGGCTCGTCCAGAGTACAAGTGAAATCACAGTATCTATGAACAAATGCACCGAAAGAATTCAATTGATATAGCACAAACGGCGCCACTACCTGCCATTTCCACGTGGCAATGTCGAAGTTCAAGGTACATAGGAGGGACGTTAACTTCAAATTTTGGGGGGCTCAGCCCCCCAATCTTCGCAATTGGGGGGGCTGAAGCCCCCCGTAGCTCCCCTGCTTCCGCCGCCCTTGCTGGATACCCGAGACTAGGTAGAAAGGTGGTAGAAGGGCTTAATTGTGCGTAGGCGAGCACAGTTGCAATACTTTAACACCAAGGAAGGCGATGAATTAATACATAAGCCTTATGGATGTATTAAAACTTGGCTGGGAAAGAGTTAATACATCTTGTAGCTAATCTAACTGAGCACTGAAGTAGTGTCGCCCTGTTGGTGCCACAGACTGAGCACTGAAGTAGTGTCGCCCTGTTGGTGCCACAGACTGAGCACTGAAGTAGTGTCGCCCTGTTGGTGCCACAGACTGAGCACTGAAGTAGTGTCGCCCTGTTGGTGCCACAGACTGAGCACTGAAGTAGTGTCGCCCTGTTGGTGCCACAGACTGAGCACTGAAGTAGTGTCGCTGGTGAAAGGTAGAGAAACGCAGCCGTCTTTTCGCATCGTGTGAAAGGTTAAAATCATTTGAGGAAAGATACCAGGCTCTCTCCCGTTTTACAATTTTCGTAAGAGGAGAGCCTGTGGACAAGGTGAGGGTGCATGTAGTGTTTCCCCCAAAGGGGGGTACCAGGGTGCTCCCCCCCCTTTCCTAACCTGGTTACCTTGGAATGTTTAATTTGCTTTGATCTCATGGAGAAATTATATCTTCCCCCCCCCCCCTTTCTTTTTTTACTTGGGGGAAACACTGGGTGTATGTCACCCATAATTCCCTCCATCAAAGTACGTGTGTGGTAGCCGCTGGTAGAATAACGGACTTTATTCCATCGCGTATTTTGATCGCATTCACGCATTTAAAGCGCTGTATCTCTGAACTTCAGTTAAGGGCGGGGCTCATACATGCTGCGTAGTAGCGGCAATATGTGAGGCTTCTGCGCAGCATGTATGAGCCCTGCCCTTAACGAAAGTTCTGAGATATAGCACTTTGAACGCACGGGTGTGATTTAAATACGAGACGGAATAATGTTTGTTTGCTACCCGAAACTGCCACATGTAGGAAATTATGGCTCATAATTCCCTCCCTCTAGCTAGCTATATTGATTGTGACCAATCAAAGAAGGTAAGTAGGACATTTATGCTATTGCCATAGCAACCATATAATCCCACTACTGTAACAGTGGATGTGTTCTACATTAATTTTAAATACGCTCCCACGTGTAAAGGGTTATGGGCTCCTGGTTCTGAAAACTCTTTTTTGAGAGGACTGGACAGTGTTTTGTACCACTTTCGCGGTCAACCTTTTTGACATTTACTCCCACAAGAATAATTAAGCGAGTGAGACAGCAGTATTGCATGTGCTCGCTGAAATGCGATATAATAGATCTAATTACATGGTAGTTGCCACACACATGGATGTGTCTCAGTGTGGGCCAGCTACTCTTGGGACAGTTTTACTACTCGACATGTTTTATTACTGTTGTTGTAGTTGCTTTATTGTCATTGTAAGAAGCATAATTGTTAGACTCCAAGGCCAGACTAACCCCAATGATGTGTATTAAATGGAAACAGTGCCCGTTTCACATGCCCCTATGACTGCATACCTACTCACATTGCCTATATTACCTTGCAGTTATTTATGGCCTCCTCTTGGCTTCATGTATTCATGCTAAGACTCCTGTGACTCATGCTAAGACTGTCAATTAAGGCACTACACATGTAACCTCATAATTCCCATATTATGAAGAAAAATTGGCCGTCTCCGGATTGTCGAGGAAATTTCTGAACTTCAATTGCACAAATGTTTTCGACCCGAACTGGGTCTTCATCAGGCACAATGAAACATACAAACATGACAGGTCTATATACGTATACTCAGGGATCTAGCAGACAGTGACTGCAAGTAAGCTACATAACATTATTATGAAGTCCTCCCCCTTTATATTATCGCAGCAGTTCAACCATATTCCCTTACACTCACCCTGCATTCACCTACATGTAGTAATTTGGTATAAGGCCACAAGATTTGTTTTCGTAAAATTAATCAGCATTCTTGAACATTAGAGTACATTGAAGCATATAATTCCTTGTGATGTGCTTGTAATCTTGGCCGCAAAATTCTTTTGCTCGTTCCTTTTTTATGGGATTGTGGACTCTATTGTGGAGGTTTAATTACACTGACACACTAATTACACTGACACACTAATTAAGGATAAGTGTCTGAAAGCCATCTTATTACCAGATTGCTTTACGTTCCAACGTCTATGTGTGTGTGTGTGTGTGTGTGTGTGTGTGTTCATCTGTAATTATCACGTGCGCTAAGTTGTTACTATGCCACTATAGCCACGAGCGCAGTGGATCCAAAGCTACTGTATGTTTGTTGGCTCAATATATAGGCCAAGGTACATCAAGCTAAGTTACTTTTGTTTTACCTAGACCACGAAAGAGTGGTAGGTAACAATGATAATTCTATTTTGGCACGTTCTGATTGCTAACTGGAAGCGCACTATGAAATTGCTGTGTCAGCACTTTCACTGGAAGCTGTACGTTTTGAGACTGCCTAGCCAAGCTGATCCGTTCTACAGCTGCACTTAGCTTAGACTGACCTGTTGCTGAGCACAACCTTCAGTTGGATAATTTATGCTAATACGTAACACCTGGCTGGTTTTTAGATATGAAGTATCAGAGTCCTTTAATTTAATGATCACAGCAGCTCAAGATTAATGCATACTCTCTCAAACACACCTTGCATTCACCTAGTAATTTGTCATAAGGCCACGAAATTTGTTTTTGTAAACATTCATTAACATTACAGAGTCAAGCATATAATTCCCAGGAATCTTTACTAATTAACTTCCATCTAGTTCCAAGAAATGTTGCTGACAATTACAAGTGGCAGAGATGTCATGGGATGTGCGTCTGATGATGTCATGTAGGGCAAAAAATGGCTCTGTGAATGGCAAGTTTGTACGGCGACGAGATTGTAAGCTGGCTGTTGAACGTTGCGGAGCTACACCTACACAAGCATACCATACATACACACAGCACTTAGCTGAGTAAACATGTTGTAGAAGAGATGTACCTACAACAGCTTGAAATGAAAAGGTGCATAGCCCATGTGCCCCACCCTCTAGCTCTAACATCACAATGGAGACACCCCCTAAATAGTGCTTGCATCCACACCAGTAGGCCCGTCAACCTAACATGACCTATCAGAGGATAGAGACCGTGACCCTCGTCCTTCATATTCAGTTTGGTGTCATCACCAGTTGTCGTTTTGCAAGAAATATTGGGAATCGTCGATCCAGCTGTACACACATTTACCATCAAAGCATGGAGACTATGATCCTCGTCCCTCATATCGAGTTTGGTAGCTACCATCAGCATTTGTCATTAGTGAGAAATCTTGCATAAATGATCACAGAATGACAGAATGATAGACCGACTACAATAAACCTCGACGCCCATGCGCGAGGGTTAATGATGCAGTCATACCCACTCAGCTGTATAAATAGTTTTGCAACAATATTATACCCCTGTGTGGGAGATATTTGCAGACTTATGCCATTTCCTAGTACTTGTATGGTGCCACAATGCCGCAGGAATGTTTTATGAATATCATTATTAGTAGGTTTGTGCTATGCAGGGGCACACTACCCTTTGACCTTGTATGCTCTACTGAGTGAAACGACTGTTGGGATGGAGCCAGCGGATTTCAGAGCCAGATTATTTCCTTGCATAGATCAGGGCTTCATTTAGGGGAGGGACAGGGTGGGCGACATTCACCCCCCCCCCCCCCCTTGAGAATTTAATCATCAGCAGTACTGTCACCCCCGCCCCCTCCCTCCTCGGAAACTTTGTGCCCCGCCTTGGGAATGTAAACCCTTCAAAATTGAATACTGCTCACTATACACACAACAGTCCCCCCCCCCCCCCCCACCCCAAAATATCATCTTTCGACATGCTTTTGCCCCCCACCCCCCTGGGGATTTTCCTAGAAGATGACGGTGGTCAACTACACTAATTAGATATTTGCACTCATTTGTTGAGCGTAATCGGTACATTTTTAGAGCAATGCTGCAAAGCATAATAGGTAGATTTTCGAGCGTACCTCCTACCCCTAATATTTTCTCTCACTCACCTTGTACGTAATTTGACTAAGGCCACCAAAGTTTGGTTTCGTAAAATTAATCAGCATTCTTTAATCTTAGAGTACGTTCAAACAGGAAATCTTACTAATTATTTTCATCCCCCTATAGTTCTAAGAAATGTTGCTGAGAACAGACTGTGTGCCTACATGGTATGGGATGTCATGGGATGTGCGTCAGCATTCTGATGACATCATGTAGGGCAAAAAATGGCTCTGCGAATGGCAAGTTTGTACAGCGATGACATTATAAGTTGCCTGTTGAACGTTACCATGAGCCACATCTAAAATCGCTACAGTATGACAAGCATCACTACTAGCCTTACAGCATACATGAGCCACTAAGCCGTGATCCCCGTCCTTCATATCGAGTTTGGTACGTACCATCAGCATTTGTCGTTTGCGGGAAATCTTCCATAAATGATCACAGAATCACAGAATGACAGACTAACTACAATAAACCTCGACGCCCATGCGCAAGGGTTAATGATGCAGTCATACCCATTCACCTGTATCAATAGCAACATTATACCCCTGTGTGGGAGATATTTGCAGTTATGCCATTTCCTAGTACTTGTATGCTGCCACAATGCCACAGGAATGTTTTATGAATATCATTATTAATATGTTTCAGGGGCACACAACCCTTTGACCTTGTATGCTCTACTGAGCGAAACAACTGTTGGGATGGAGCCAGCGGATTTCAGAGCCAGATTATTTCCTTGGATAGATCAGGGCTTCATCTAGGGGAGGGACAGGGTGGGGGGTATTCATCCCCCCTTGGAAACTTTGTGCCCCCCCCCCCCCTTGGGAATTTAGACACTTCAAAATTGAATACTGCTCACTATACACGCAACAGTCCCCCCCAAAATATTATTTTCCGACAGGCTTTTGCCCCCCCCCCCCCCCCTGGAGATTTTTCTAAATGAACTCCTGTAGCTGATGGTGGTCAACTACGCTAATTAGATATTTGCACTCATTTGTTGAGCATAATCGGTATTTTTAGAGCAGTGCTGCAGAGCATAATAGGTAGATTTTTGAGCATAATCCTCCTACCCCTAATATTCTCTCTCACTCGCCTTACATTCACCTAGTAATTTGACTAAGGCCACCAAAAATTTGTTTTCTTTAAAACAGCACTTTGCAATTCCCCAGACATTTCAAGGCAACTACTTTCTGGTAACGAATTAGTTTAGGCACTATAACTGATCAGCATTCTTTAACATTAGAGTATAATTATGTATAATTCCAGGAAATCTTACTAATTATTTTCACCCCCCCTCCCCCATAGTTCCAAGAAATGTTGCTAAGAATAGACTGTGTGCCTAAATGGTGTGGCTATAAGTGGCAGTGATGTCATGGGATGTGCGTTAACATTCTGATGACATCATGTAGGGCAAAAAATGGCTCTGTGAATGACAAGTTTGTACAGCGACGAGATTGTGAGCTGGCTGTTGAACATTACCAAGAGCCGTATCTAAAATCGCTACAGTATGACAAGCATCGCTACTAATTTTACAACATACGTGAGCCACTAAGCAATCCAGATGACAGATGCAATTATACCCACTCATCTGCATACATAGTGAAGTGCTCCTTGATCTGTGGCGAGTAGGCACTGGGGCAAGGCTAAGGTACCACCCACGACTTATTCTTCCCAGTAGAGCAGAGAGTAGGGGAGTTTTCAGGTAAGATAATCACAATCTCCGCAGGAAAGCTGTTTTGTTGACAATTTAACGAGCATAATAGGGGAATTTGTTGAGCATAATTGGTACCTTTTTAGAGCAGTGCTGCTGAGCATAATAGGTAATAGGTTCGCATTACGTAACACGCACGGAGCGGGGAGGCCTGAGAACGAGGCTAAGAAATGCCCCCCCACCCCTTGATGCAAGCAGCTGCTACTAACCATTGGCAGCAGTAGTTAGGTGTGTGCAAGGGTTCACACAGGAGGGGGGGGACCTGGGATATCCCCCCCCCCCCCCCCCCAAGAAGTTTCACAACCAAATTCAGTTTAATTTAAAAAAACAATCTAGAATGTTCTGTGCATGTGCTCATTACTTTAGAATGGCTATAAGTACCTCCAGAATGCCTCAGAATCAATCTCAGAGCATCTATTTCTCAAACATTTTCTGGGGGGGGGGGGGCATGCCCCAAGACCCCCCTAGTGGGGGTGTGCTGAAGCACGCCCTCCACATCAACATCAAACTTTTGAGTTTCCCCCCCAAACTCTAAATCCTGTATGAACCCCTGGTGTGTGAAGTGAATTTGTATGGTTTGTGGTTGGTACATAAAGCATGTACAGCATTTAGTATATGTTACTATAGTAACATGGTATAGCATAGAGCATAAGAATCCCATAGAGCATAGGAAGCTCTAGAAATACAGGAAATGTGTACATATACTAAATGGTCTAGAGCATGGGCAGCTCTATGCTCTAAGCTATACTAATTATTATATAGCACTTGTTTGTTACCGTATAGCGGGTTATTTTCGTGGGTGCAAATTTTCGTGAAAAGCTCGCGAGGTCGTTAGAAATAATTTTCGTGGTTCTAAATTTCGTGCCGATTTATCGCGAATGCGCGATGACGCTCGACTTTGTACAGCAGATCGTAAAATTCGTGGGTGGAAAATTTCGTGACTCGTCGGTTGACCACGAAAATAACCCGCTATACGGTATGTTAGACATTACATTCCCAAGCCTATGAAATCATAGTAATTATTTTCAAAACCCCCCCTTATACGTAGTTCCAAGAAAATGTTACTACAAAATACACTCAGCACTTAGTGGGAGAGTCAGGAAACATAAGCTATAGTATTGTAAAGGGCTAGACAAGTAAGTAAGGCTTCAGTACAGTAGATGATCTCACAGGTTAGTCAGGCCCTTGTGTACAGTACTACTAGTACAGAACTAGTGAACCTTCGTTTTCTTTCAACCGGGTTTGATCTGAGTATGAAGACAGCCATTGTACTGTGATAGCTACAGTTACGGTTACAGTCTAGTTAGATCCCACCTATATCCTCGGGAAATTTATCAGAGATTCACTAAGCAATAATTCAATATTACGTGCCTCGGCCTTATTGAATTATTGCTTCATGTATTTCTGATAAACCCTCATAGGCAGGATCTGACTATAACATTGTTTTAATGACGGCTAGTCGCACATACACATGTAACCAGATACGGGAGAGTGAAGAGATTGGCTATGCTGCTTGAAACTTACATATGCATTACTCCAATCGGATTAGTATCGTCTGTCTCACACGCTCTTTTACAGCAACTAACGCAAACTCTATATACTAAGCTTGGAGCTGTAGTAAGCCTTCCTTGGTAAAAGTCTTCGGTTCTGTAATACGTAACTTGATAGCACCTAAAATTCCCGTGCGATTGAAATACTGCAAACTTGATCTTCCATCCGGTATGGCTAAACGGCCTCATTTCCATGAGTATCGCTACAGCAATGCCTCCTGTATAAACGTCTAACGTTTCATTTGGATTGTTCTGGAGATATGCGCCTTTAGTCATGAAGCAGTCACTTTTTTGTAGGTTAACCAGGAGCATTGCTATGCCTGTATTCGGGTTAGTTGCTGGCTCACAGAGGTATCCTGTCTCACCACGCCCAGGCGGGTCGTAATTCATATACTGTAAGCTGATACTGTTATGAACCCTTACAACAGTACAATTGCCTTTCTCAGGTGCTATTCTGGAGTACTACTATAGCCTGAGGCTGCTTCATGCAGCATGTAGTATTGAGACCTCACCCAGACTGACCCTTACCCATTGCATTTATCCTACCAGGGTTCCATCCAGGATTTGTGTGTGTGGGGGGGGGGGGGGAGACATTGACCTATGCTTCTTTGAAGCAAGGGAGGTCTGGGGACATGTCCCCCCAGAAAGTTTACATTTTCTAAGATTGTTTGATTCTGGGGGGAGGGGGGGGGGTTCCCCCCGTATGAAACCCTGCCTACCCTCTGTTTGTCATGCAAATCTTTATGCTAGGAAGTGCAAATATTTACGCTAGGGTGTGTCGTACACTCCCTAGTGTACAGATAAATAAACACAGCCGAATTGGGAGGCTCTACATAGGAGTGTGTTATATCGTTGTGATCCTTGGACCATGGAGGTAAAATTGTTTTGGATGAAATTTCCAGCTTCAGATTCAGTTACGAGACATGTCCAAAACAATACTATAAATAAATTATGTACGTCATTATGGGACCCATCAAGGCACGTGTTCAAAATGTCGTCTCCTGCAGTTACATGCATGCTGGCACACGAACTGTTAGAGATTTGGACAAGTCTTATCACACAGTTTTACCAGGGGGGCTTTGTATAGCCTCTGTACAAGCAGAGATACGAGCACTAGAAGCAAATGGAACGATCGAGCAATGCGCCATGAAGTGAACTGGAAGCCGTACAGCCTGTCCCTCCAGTAGCAGCCGTAGCTGATCCTTGAGATTATATCATAGAGAGAGGCATCAATCTCCCAAAGAGCAGATTAGTACCAACAATAATTTTCTTTCCTTGTAAGTCTGTTCTCGAAGAGATAGGCCAGGGGAAAACAGGCGAAATTTTTGTTTCTTTCCCTATCATGGTGTTTGCTATAATCATTAGTGTCATTCATGCGCAATATTGCTTTTTGATTGCATATATGTTATGTGATTTTAATGAGACATGATTATGAAAGGTCAACCATGGCCGACCTCCTCTGGCAGCTACTCGTTAAAATGGTAAACATGTGAAGATTCGCTAGCCCCTGAATATGATTATGAAAGGTCAGCCGTGACCGACCTCCACTGCTCTGGAGCTATTCTGGTTTGTTCTGGAACTGCTTTGTATAATATGTAGTACATGTATTGAGACCCCGCCCAGGGCCATTCTTACCCATTGCAGTTGCTTCTATTCATTACGCAATTTCTTATGCTTAGGAGTGGGGTTCACTGGATATAATAATCGTAATGAAGGAGAGGTCAGAAGTTAATATCTTGTTTCTCCACTCCCTCCCTCCCCCATACATATATGTGATCAGTGTTGCAAGCACTTCTCGCATTTTTATAGAATTTTGATTGTTGTCAATTTTAAAGAGTTAAATCTCAAAAACAATTAGTGGAACATGAACGATTCTTGGTACATATAGTTTGTTTTACCAACCTTCAACTGAAGGAACTCTCACGCTAGAAGTCTATAGCTCCCTCTTCGTTTCGGTATTCATGTGTGGCAGTCCCGGGTAGAAAATGAACATTATCCCATCGCCTATTTCGATCGCATCCGTGTGTTCAAAGCGCTGTATCTCTGAACTTTTATTAAGGGCAGGGCTCATACGCACTGCGTAGTAGCGTCAATACGTGAGGCTACTATGCAGCATGTATGAGCCCCACCCTTAACGAAAGTTCTGATATATACGATGGCGTGGCTTTGGGAGAGCAAAGAGGCAGACTGTGCTGCTTGAAACTCACGTACACATCGCTCAATCGTACCGTCTGTCTCCAGCATTCATATCTCTACTTTTACAGAGGCTGCACAAGCTTTACTAGCCTAGGAGCTGTAGCAAACCTCCCTTGGTAAAATTGTGTGATACTTAATTGTCCACTTAATCTCTCTTTCACACGTATATATATTCTACATGTAGCATCCCATCATTCCATGTCACAAGCATAAGACCTGGTTGGAAAAATGTCAAAAGATATAGGAATGGGAGTTCTTAAAGGTACTGTGGTGTCATTCGTTCCTACTTTGTTTGGTTGCTTTTTGGGGATTCCATCCCTATATGTCTTTTCATTTTGTAAAAGTTTTTTTTTTGTTACTTTATATGTACTGAATCGACTACCACGGTACGGCACCGAACCATTACCATCTCAATATGTGGCACTGACCATCATGAATCTTTGTCATGGAATAAATAATTATTCGTAGTATCATTTGATTGAGTAATCTTTAGATACCAGTTGCAGGGTTCTCCCCTAAAGCGTGGTAGCATGGTGCTGAGATACCTGTTGTTTTGCTCTCAGCCTTGCTCTGTGTCTAGACTACCTGCAGAAATGATCCCAATTAAGCTTAAAGGGCTTCCTAAAGGGCTTCCTGTAGAACTGCAGTCACTGCACGATTGCATTCCTTAGGAATAAATGTACTGTGCATGCTAGGGCTGACTCTTGTCCTTAAGAATAAACTAAAGAAAAAGCCGTCAGTGTGGCGTGGCGCCACGCTACCACGCTTTAGGGTAATCTCGTTCCCAGCCAACTTTTTGCCCACCGTCAGGAAAAGTACGTCTGGTAACCCCCCTATTCCACTTTGGTTCAAGTACGCCGGAATGTTGGCATATTCAGGGTTTTATTTAGGGGGGGCATTTTCCCCCCCCTTGGGAATTGCAACCCTTCAAAATTGAATACTGCCCACTGTACGCGCGTCCCCCCAAATGTTTTCTGACATGCGTTTGCCCCTCCTTGGAGATTTTTCTAAATGAATCCCTGGTATTGTAATTTAACGTGTGACGTCACGTAAGATTGCATCGCTGTCAACGTGCAGTGTACAACGTGACGTAAGCAATGATTACGTGACGCAAGCAATGATTGAAATAATGTGAACCGAAACGAAATAGGGGGGTTACCAGACGTATTTTTCCCGACAGTGGGCGAAAAGTTGGCTGGGAACAAGACTAGCTTTAGGGAACATCCTGCAACAGGTATCTAAATATAACTCAATCAAGTACTATATTTATTCCACAACAAAGATTCATGATGATGAGTGTCACGCATTGAGATGCTCAGCATAATGGTATAGTGCACACCAGCCTTGCTCCAAGGCCAGCACTCCAACTTTTGTTAGCCTCATACCCAAGCCTCCCCTCGCAGTTTTTTTCTTAGCTTTTTTCGCAGCCTTGGAAAACACACGTTTTTCCACGGCTGCAAAAAAAGCTACGAGGGGAGGCCTGGGAACGAGGCTAAGCTTTTGTCACTTGCAGTACGTACTAAAAGTGAGTATAAATTTTATCACATGCCTTGTCCTATAGGGTAAAGCAGTTGATTGCTTATGCGATTGTACATGCCAGTAATTAGAAACAGATGTTGACTTCTTCGAAAGCTAGACCAGCAATGATTCCGGTTTGCAGTTCTATTTGCAGTTGACACCTCTAGGCTATAGCACTGCAAAGAGAATGTGGCAGTCTTGGGTAGAAAACGACATTGCGTATTTCAGTCACTGTGTTTAAAGTGCTATAATTTATCTCGATCTAAACTTCCGTTGAGGGGAGGGGTCTCATATGCAGTGTAGAAGCGTCAATATGTGAGACTTCTACCCAGTGAATATCGGCCCCGCCCTTAATGGAAGTTTTTACACACCTATTCAGTGCGTAATAATATACAACGGAATAATGTTTGCTTTCCACCAATGACTGCCACACATACAGTTGTTTTGATTGCATAGTGGTTACTTGAATTTCAGTGTCGTGGTAGGAGTTAGACTTCAAAGTGTTTCCTTCTTTGTGGAATTGACTCTGTAGTGGTGTCCATGGAGTCTGCATTCCCTTCTACTCTCGTCATTGTAGTATCATCTTTCGTCCAAGCCTACTATAGTTGCGCTTTCCTCAATGACATGATCTACTGCTCTTTTCAGGTGTAGAGGACAGGTATTTATTAGGAGAGACTCTGCATTACATGCATTAGGCTCATATGTACATGTGGAATGTTAGGTGTGTTTATTGCCAGGCACAGAAAAAGTAGAGCGAAATTAATAATTGCCGAGCGGGAAGCAAGGCAACTAATCGTGTTGCATGGAGACTCTACGTATTGTGTAAGTAATTACCGCTACAGAAACTTGGATACAGCGTGTGCACGGGTTCGGGATGTGGCGATAGCACACGTTCATACTCCCATATTGTCTCAGTATGGATCTTAGAAGAGAGAGAAAGCGCTCTATTTCCCATTACATCACCAGCGCTAGTTTTAAGTGGGTAATCAGACTGGCAAGTGTAAAGTATAGCGCGTGAGTAGAAGCGGATGGAATTGGTGGGTTGAGACGGGTCGCAAGCCAGCCTGTCATAAAAATAGCAACTAAACCGGAAATAGCATTGGCCGAAGGCAACGTAATTGCGGATCCAATCCGTGTACACAAGCCACGTGTAATTGAATCGCTACTTGGGCGGGGCGAGACGGGTCGTGAGCCAGCATGTCGCGACAATAACAGCTAACCCACAACAATGCTGCTGGATAATATAGGCACATTTCCTGTTTAGTTGTTGACTGCCTGGAGTCTCCGTAACTCTAGAATTACAGCATGAAATACAGCAAGGCAGATAGATAATCACAGGTAGTAATCAGCAATAGTGCTGGAAGTCAACCTTCTTGATTTCATATCTGCCGCTATTGTTTCACATTCTTAGCATAAGATTAGTCTCGTTCCCAGACTCCACTCCCTCGCACCGTGTGAGAAAAGCTGGGGAGTGGAGCCTGGGAACAAGGCTATCCTGAATTGTGTGCAAGGACATAGTTGTATGCCATGTTGCTATTCCTCTGTTCGCTGCTATCCTCGGAGATCGAGTTGCCAAACACTAAACTCGTGGATCTCGTTTACAATGTTGAGCTTCCCATCCCTCCCTAGGGGCTGTATGACCCCCCACCAAGAATGAGGCCAGTAGTTCTAGGGTCTGCAGTAGACTGATACACCAGCTCATTGTCCTTTAGGTATGCCTTCACCTTACTAAAGGCTTCCTCAATTGGGTTGAGGTCAGGGCTGTACGGGGGCAAAAAACGGACGAGAGCCCCTGCTGCTGTGATCAAATCAATGACTGCATCCACGTGATGGATGGCAGCATTGTCAATAACTACCACAGATCTGGGATTATTGCCATCAAATGGTTGAATTATGTTCAGTAGACATCTCTGAATGAAGTTAAGAAATATATCTCCATTCACGTTGCCTTCAACTAAGTATGCATCTTCGATGCCCCTGGTGCTCATAACCCCAATTGCTGAAATTCGCTGGCCATATACCAACAGTTGTTGAGTCACAGGGGTGATGCCTCTTAATCCATATCCTAAATGCCGCACTAGATTTCGTCTATCACAGCCAGTCTCATCTATAAAAAGTATCATGTCTGGATCAAAAGCTTCTATTTCAGCCATAAATTGTGCTCTTATGATTTCGGAACGTCGAATAGCAACTCTCTTCATTTTCTGTCTTGTCAGCCCTAGGCGCTTTGCAGTTCTACACAGTGTTGCACAGTCTACCCAACTTCCAGTTATATCATATAGCTCTGTTTGAACCTCCCTCAAGTAAATACCAGGATTATTAAGAAACGACTGGAGGACAGTTAACTCCTCAAATTCACTTAATCTTCTTTTAGGCCCATGCCGCGTTTGCATTGATTCAACATCTCCTGTGGTATGATATAAGTGCACAACTCCTCCACAGTTGAGTGACTGACATACAGATCCTCAGAAACTTGCCTTATGGTTTTACCCTGCAGGCATACCATGAATACGATTCTCCACCTCAAGTCCTGAGAGTACTTCCTGGGAATTTTGTTTAGTCTAGACTCTGTGGCGACAGCGTGTATTTGAATTTGCAACGCTGGACTTTTGACCCACTGAAGCCTTACTGTAGATTACATAATACATTTCCTGTATTTATCAAATTAGTCATGCTCTAGTGCTCAAGTAGACCAACCCTCTACCAACTTGCAAACCTCTGTACTCATGTTTTTGAATCTGTAAGACTTTGAGTACTGCAGTTACTATGTAAACACACTTGGAGTATTAAATGGATGATTAATTAGGCTTTGGAAAGGATCAAAGTAAATAGTTTTTCCATATAAGGAAGGCTATGTATGCGCTCTGAGTGTTTTAGTCAGGAGGGTTTTGAACAGCCTGTTTATCTAGTACACACCGCATTTATGTCTGAGCAGCTGCTGCTCAGGAATCGCTCCTACTGCTGTAACATTTTCTGCTGCTTGGAGTTTAAACGGAGTTAACAGCATGGCATTCAACTTATAACAATCGGCTCTTATTGCATGGACAGGTGTGTGGGTTGGTCTGAGCATGCACAGTCTGACAATCAGACTTTATAATTCACATTTCATGGTCACATACTATGTAGTGTATACATTCGCCTCCGTACTTCACGAGTATTAAATTTCACGGTCATATGTCTATGGTATGTAAAAGGCAATCAACACACACTGACGCAGTTCCTCAGCCCAAACTATTCTCGTGTTCAGACGTTCACCCCCCCCAGGCGAAAAAACATGTAAACATAACTTTCTTGTAACAGACACCTTTCCCCCTTGGAATTCTAACGGGTCCAATCAGATTGCAGCTTTTAGTCCTTCCATAAAGTTACCATGACGTTAGTTCGATAAATCTTCATATTATTGGTCAGTTCGATGAATTAGAATACAAATTTGAAATATACCGTATATACCGTTACCAATCACATACAAGATTTATATCAGCAAACATGGAGTCTGTGAAAATAGAGTTTGTTTAGAACACCAGATGTTGTTTTGGCGGGGAGGGGGAGGGGTGCATGAACATCTGGGCATGCGACTAAGCCCAAACAACCTACACTGTTTCAAACAAAGTGACCAGATTCTGAAAATAACTAGAGCAGTTCCAAGAACACATGCCCCATGCCCCCATTTTTAGCTCACCCTGGCTTAGCGAAGCCCTTAGGTCTCCAAACACTCCTTATTGCCATCCTGAGTTTTCACAAAATATGGCTGCAGCATCTATGCCGCCTTCTTTGGTGATAAATTCTGTGCTTTAAAGTTGCTAAATCCTCTAAATCGGCTGTTGGAGGTATATTTTTTTTAAATTTGAGTACAGGCACACAGACAAACCAGTTGCTTAATCCCGCCTCCTCATACACAGGGGGGGATGTCCAGACACACGCTCTTTCTCTGAATGTACTTGCCTATCAATTTTTTGTCAATGTGTTGAGGAATAGCAATCCTGTTGGAATTTGCATGAGGTCACTCAAAGTCACCAAGATTAGCCCTAAGAAGATAAGAGCTAGTTGCCCAGACCGGTTTTTTAAGTGCAAAACTGCGCCCAGGCGACCATTAATTGCACACACTGATAATCCATTAACTAAACTTCATTCAGTAGTAGGCTAGCAGTAACCTTATGCAGGGATAGAATTACATTTGTAATCCAGTGTCTAGACTACACAGTCTGGCCTATTACAACAGGTTTACAGTTGATATACCATTTTACTAGCTGCCATATCTCATTTGATTTCTCGAGTGTTTGTAGCCAGTTTGCAGCTCTTCTCTGTACAGTTTGGCCCAGTGTATAAACGATATCAATAATCACGATAACTACGATAATCTACCGAACCAAACCAACTGCACATCTAGAAGGAATTATGGCAACCTAACAGGGGTTCATTTAGGAAAGTCCCCAGAGGGAGGCTAAAGCATGCCAGAAGACATTTTGAGGGGGCGTACATATAGTGAGCAGTATTCAGTGTTGAAGGGTTGAAATTCCCAAGGGGGGCACGAAGTTTCCAGGGGGGAGGGCCCCCATTGAAGCCCTGCCTAAACGTGTCAATGGCAACCAGAGTAACAAGGCCTAGTCTAGGCCACTGTGGCGACCAGCCAACAATTTAAATTTCACACACTGATGTGTAGGTAGAAACCGCCCTTGATGCAAATGACTTTTTTTTCTTCTGCCTTTCCTATCTATAGGGAACCTAATTAGATGTCTTTCTCGTTGGCACTTGACCTCTCCCTTCCATTGGAGTATGCCTCTTGGATGTCCAGGTACGTACATTGTCGCCTAGCAAGTACTCTAGCTGCTTTTGCTAGGGAGGGGGGGGGGGGGGGAGGCGGCACAACTGCGACTACAGGTCAAAGTTTTGACCGGCTCTTTTTGGCGGTTTGACTGTTGACCACGCTGATTTAGGCTTTTGACTAATCGCCGCATGCGTAAGGCCATACCTATTTGATCTTTTGTTTCACGAGCCTGACCAACTCTTTTTTTTACGGAATCCAAGAGAAAATGAAAGTATGACATAATGCAAAATTAGTTTGCTTGCGTTGGTAAAAAGAGCCTTTTTTGTTAGTTCGATCGAGATTCAGCAGTCGAGATTCAGAATTCGTATTCATTGTGTTTTACAGTGATAAAATGGCCATAGCTAGCTATAGCTATTGAAATGTTTATGACCTTAAGCATTAGGGCTTGACAAATTATGGCAGCATAATTTTAGGTACTCAAAAGCATAAGAGAAATAATTATGCTGGAATAATAGCAGGGCCGTAGTCGCGAAATTTTGAGTGGTCAGGTTATTATCCGCGCGTAGCGCAAATTTTTTTTTTAACTCTCAATTTTAAGCAGGCAGAAAGCCTTCTCCTAGTTTTGACTGCTGAATTCTGTTTCTGTTATTCACGAGTCGTCTTCTGACCTCAACCCCCGCCGCAGGGAGGCGGGCATGGACTGGGCACGATCGAGACTAATTATTGGCTACTACGCAAGTAGATTATTCACATTAATATTATAGTAAGGGCTGAAAGAATGTATCAAAACACAACAAATTCAAATCATAAAAGCTCAATACATTGCAAATACATTTTTTCAGGCCTGATTGGCAGAGATGAAGTCATTCACCACTTTTTCATGTTAGTTCGATCGAGATTCAGCAGTCGAGATTCAGAATTCGTATTCATTGTGTTTTACAGTGATAAAATGGCCATAGCTAGCTATAGCTATTGAAATGTTTATGACCTTAAGCATTAGGGCTTGACAAATTATGGCAGCATAATTTTAGGTACTCAAAAGCATAAGAGAAATAATTATGCTGGAATAATAGGCAATGATATTTTGACCTTTGGGAATAATAGGTATTCAATATAGAATATCACTTTATTACCTTGCTGTAACTAAACCTTCCTATTTGCAATGATTAAGGTAACACAGACATTGGAAATTGTATTTTCCCTTGTATATTGTATTTCAGTGATTTCCCTCCTACAGAAATCGTTCACCCACTAGCAACAATCGTCCCTAGAGGACTATACATTTCTGTTTCTGTCATTGTCATGTGACTTATGATTTTCCGTAGCCTCGTTCCCAGGCCACGTGGTAAAATTCGAAAAGAGTGGCCTGGTATCCACTGTTTGCGCATGCGCCGCTCCCCAGGTTTTTCTGGAAACTAGCGGATACTACGCCGCAATATCACTCCGTCTATCATCGTATTATTGTTCATTACACGCATACAATTGAAGGTTGTGTCAGAGTCTAGGAACGAGGCTAAGCCGGTGCTGATGGTCTTTCGCCATGTAGATACCTAGAAAAGTATTGTTAGTTTGATTGTTCGATCCCGTTTACCTCTGAAAGGCCAGATCTGAGATTGAAAATCGAGCAGCTACTAAGAGAGAGGCGCTTCCGAATTTCTATGGTAAGACCGCTACCATAATCCTAGCGGATAAAAAATAACAGGTAGTTTTGCTATTCTTGACTGTTTAGAAAGCCTTTCCAGTTGTAGAAAGTATAAAATCAGACGGTTTCTAGTTCTTCCGCTTACTATACCTGTATACTACCTCCGTACTACTCCTCGCCATGTGACTGAGTTCGTTCGCGGACACGTTTACTGGCCTTGTTCCGTAAATTCTCGCGCATGCGCAAACAGTGGATACCAGGCTCTACTCTCCCCTCCACTAGAGCCTGGGAACGAGGCTAGATTTTCCGGTGAAAATATTGAGAGAATAATGGGACAAATTTAAAAGCATAATAGGTATAAAACATGAGCATAGGGGAATAGAATAATAGGGGGAAATAAAAGCATAATAATTTTGTCAAAGCCTACTCCCAGTTTTCCATCACCTGCAGGACTATAAGTATATGAGAGAGAGACTGGGAATGGGACTACACAGCAATGCTACCTGTGCGTATAGTAGCATTGCTGACCTTTACGAACTCGGCTACTGGGAATCAACAGGCACAATAATTGTCCATGTCTGTGCCTGAAAAAACTGAGCGTTTGTTTTTCCCTCTGTTTTGTTACAGGTAACCCAAATCTTATAGAGCGTCACCCAGGAAACAATTACTTATTCCACATTGCCCTTGTATCCATCCCTGCACAGCTGAATGAGAGCTTTCCATTGTTAACTCTGACCATAATGGTCTCTCTCTTAGGAGACTTTCACCTAACTGTTCTAAGCCAACTGCACCACCAGTTTGGAGGTATTCTCAAGCTGATTTTGACAAAGCAAACAGACTACTGGCTGATGTTGATTGGTGGACACCCCTGATGTAAATCAAGCTCTACCATATCGGCCAAGCGGGGGAAATGTTTTCAAGACTACCATGGAAACCTGTATCCCAAAGGGTGTTCTACCTAGATGTATGAATCTCCTTGGCTATCAAAGAACTTAAAACGTGCAATGCAAAAGCAGAAACACTTTATTCCGAAGGGCAAAGTCATCAGGGTCAACTGAACTCTGGAGAAAATATAAAGGCATATGCTTAATAAAGATTGAGAAACCCAAAGTAGTCTTTCTTTTCAAGGAACATTAACACCGGAAACAAAAACAAAACTGGTTTTGGAAAACATCAGCCAAAACACTATCAATGACGCAGTCTGATGGTGTGCACACAATGAGCTAGACAAAGCGAACGCGTTGAACAATTACTTCTCTAAACGCTTCACTGCCTCACTGCCACCCCTATATGGCTCCTTTGAGTCTGGTGAACACCTGGAATTGCCATTATAGTGCTGTTGCACATCAATAGAAGTAGCTAGTTCTGTAAAACTGTGGAACAGTTTACACCAGAATTTTGTGTCATATTCATATTCTACCGTTAGTTCAGTTAAAACTGCTGTAAATTGTGTACTTAAACTTTTCTCTTTGTTTCTGTTATTCTTTGTTTTGCCCTTTAATTTGTTTTTGTGGTTCCTTAACACTTATAGCAATCATATGCTATTGGGACCCTGCTGTGCATGTTTTGCCTGTTTCAGCTTTAACATAAAAAAATGAGCTCATTGAACCCACCACAAGCTAGGACTGATACTGCATGCTAGTGTGCTTTTCGTAATGACTTGCCATTCCAACTATTTTCAGTGTGTGTAGCGGCTTGTAGCCAATGAATAATTCAGTAGCCATCAGCCTGTCAGACTTGAAAAAAAATTTCCCCAGGCTTATAGTGATTGAAGTTGATGGCTATTTGTAGTATTTCAAAACAACTTAACTTAATTGGAGAGAGAAAAAGGAAGCCTATATAGCCCCTTGACGGGCAAATAATTCTTCCCAGGATTACTACTGATAGATAGATGACTATTTGTATAAAGAGAAACAACTTAGGATGGAGGGGGGAAAATTAGCCTGGCTCCAATCCCTCCTCGACAGTCAAACTTCTAAACAATTTTCCCAGGCTTAGTATTGATTACTATCTGTAGTATTTCAATAAAGAGAAACAACTTCACTTGAAGGGGGGAAAGAAGCCTGTAGCTAGCTCCTGGACGGTCAAATAATTCTTCCCAGGCTTAGTACTGATAGAGAGATGACTATTCGTGGTATTTCTATAAAGAGAAACAACTTAAGTTGGAGAAAAATTTTTTTGCATCCCTCTCTCTCCTGGATAGTCAAACTTATAAACAATTCTTCCCAGGCCTAGTTGGACAAAAAAACTAGCCTCCCTCCCTCCTGGATAGGCAAACTTATAAATAATTCTTCCCAGGCCTAGTTGGAGAAAAAAATAACGCCTAGTGAGCTCCCATCCCTCCTGCAGGGTCAGATATACTTGTAGAGGTATGGCTGCCCCAGAAGCGTTGGATAGGCGAGACTGGGAATCACGGTGGGCACCGCAACGTACCCAGTCGTCCATTCAGCTTCGGGATCCGAAGAAAGAACCGGCGTTCTGCTACTAGGTCGTAGAAAGTCGAAGATCAATATGTGTACAGGGGGCCCGATCCCCGACTTGATCACCTTGGGGAGATAACGCTCCGAACCCCAGTCTGCAAACGAGCGCACCATTTCGACAATCCGTCAAACGTGTGTCAAATTCAGTATTATAAACCCAAACCGTCTGAGAGCTGAATCTCAATAGGTTATACCTGTAAACGTTGGACCTAATGAGTTGAACCTCAATAGGTTCATACATCACTGTCGCTTTTGTTGGTACAGCGAGAGTCAGGAGTCAAAATAACATGCGGGATGTACAGCATACAAACTACAGTACTGCCTCAATCACCTTGCATTAATATATAAGCACCAATTATTAATGGGCTATTGCAAAAAGTGACCATAGCCTTGTTCCCAGGTTCCACTCTACAACTATGTTTGAGTGGCCCCTACCTATTTTGGCTCTCACGCTTGAAGTTCATCCTCATAGCTAGGTGTCAACCGTCCCTCTTTTGGAGGGACAGTCCATCTTTTTTTACAAACACCAATCAACAACCACTTTTTAGAAGCGATGTCACACTTTTTTTAGTATCTGCTATACCACCAAAATGCATAATTATCAGCACTTCACTCATAAATGCACATTTTGCTCTAATGTCCCATTTTTTGATCAAATGCCCCACTTTTTAAGCAAAATGTCCCTCTTTGTCCTTGGGCTAGGTTGACACCTATGCATCCTTTAGTTCTGTATATATAGCTAGATATATATGTACCTTCTACCATTCACACAGCTCCAAAGAGCCTAGTTTACAAGCTGTATACTCTTTGTAAACCTAGTTGTGAACTCTTGTATATGAACCATTTTCCTTTGAAGTAGTTCATCTACAAGAGTTTACAACAGTATACATGGAGGTGTACAAAGGAGTATACAGCTTGTAAACTAGGCTCTTTGGAGCTGTGTCATCCCATGCAGTACTAATTAATAAGTTGGGGTGAATGAGGCTAGTGCATCGTACCTCATAATAATGAAACTTGTTTGCATAATGCAATGCAATATCTAAGGATATCTAGTGCATGCCACCCTTTATTTTGAGTGCCGTGAGAGGCAAAATCGTGGCGTCTAAGGCACTTTGTATGACAAATTGAGTCTCAGTATAGGCTGTGGCTGACCTTAGTGGTTTGATAGTCATGAATATAATTTTTTGTTTTGATCCCATGTGGCACTGCACTTTTTCATCGTCATAGCTACTGGTAAAAGGCCCATGAGGTTGTCATTTTGATGAGTGAAAAAAGTGTAGCCTCGTTCCCAGTCCCTCCCTCCCAGCTGGGGGCTTGATAAACTTTGCTAGCATAACTTTTGAGAATAATAGGTAGGTACACAAAGGCCTAAGAGAATTATGCTGAAATAAGGCCACATAAAATAAATTACTAGATTCTCATCCACCCCACTTACCATAGTCATTGCAGCAGACGGTATTTTATATTTTATTTTTGAAATGTTGTCATAGGTAGTTACCTCAGACACAACATGTTATTTCAATAACAGAGGGACAGTACAAACTGCTATTACGTAGCTTTTACCGCGCAAAAGTAATTTCTCAGACGTCACAAATTTGGTGCAGGTGGGGATGAGAATCTAGTTAGTTATTTATGTGGCCTAATAGGCTAAACTATTTTTCCTTTGGGAATAATAGGAGTTAAATATAGAACATCACTTAATTACCTTGCTGTAACTAAACCGCTCTATAGCTTCCTGCTTGCATTGATTATATGGTTAACATGGACATTGGAAATATAAATTATTGCAGCTATGTCCAGATCATCTGCCTCTGCGAAAAGAGTATTTTTCCTCCTATAGAACTCGTTTACCCATAAGCAACAATTGTCCCTAGACACAGTACACAACCAGTATTCCAGTACAGGTATACAGTTGTACATGTCATGTGACTTATGATTTTCCGTGAAAATGTTGAGCCAAATGGGCCAAATTTAAAAGCATAATAGGCATAAATCATGAGCATAGGGGAATAAAAGCATAATTTGTCAAGGCCTGCAGCTGATGTTGTCTATATTGTTTAACGGAACTTTCACAAACCCTAAGGTGACAATAGTTAGCGCCATTGTGACACTGAGGTCAGAACTCCCCCTCCCTGCCCCTAGCGTCACATGATTTTTCACACTGCAATAAGAGAAAGACATTGTGAAACAGAAACATGTACAAAAGCATAATTGTACAATGACAGTTAGAGTGAAGATAGAATATAATATTTAGCAC
Organism: Phakellia ventilabrum; assembly: GCA_963921505.1. Taxonomy (NCBI): domain Eukaryota; kingdom Metazoa; phylum Porifera; class Demospongiae; order Axinellida; family Axinellidae; genus Phakellia; species Phakellia ventilabrum. Next base: position 16,769,740 of record OY997378.1, read on the forward strand.
ACATTTAATAATACAGATTTTGAGTTACTGTAAAAATATATATATATATCACAGTTTGAGAGGTGAGTCCATAGGCTTCATACGTTATGAGACAACAAAGTGCTAGTAAGCACATGCACCCTTCTACATATCAAATATTCTTCAATGTATGTTGTCAAACATGACAGGTCTTTATTTAATCAGGATGTAACAGACAGTGACTGCATGTAGAAGCAAACAATGCATTGCAAGCCACATGTTAAATGTGCTAATTGGCTTTTGTAAGCCATCAGTCAGTCTTCCAGAACTTCTGAGAGAGAATCTAAATGAGATTCATAGTCAACTATTTGATGGATTACAGGACTATCCCTTACATTGCAAACAACATAATTAAGGTTATACTATTGTGCACAGCTTCTTTTAGGCATTTTACATGCAATGGATGCACGTATTTCAGTCCCATGAGTAACTCAGATGTATTTTTCCCCTCATGGCAATGGTAAAGTAATGCTACTCCAAGAATATTAGCACCAAAAAATGCTTTCAATGGATCATCCATGGAATTTCCTCTAGGGCTGAAAGCTGTAAAGTACACATTTTCTAAGTTCCAACCAATAAGCTAGGTTATGTGTTTTTGTGCATGCCTCTGTAGTTAGAAGACAGGAATGCTAGCTATATCGCTATATCATCCAGGAATGCTAACAACAGAACCCCTAAAGGAATATATTCCAAGAATGATAGGAAAGGCTTTCCACGTAACCCCTAGCTATAGGAATGCTAACAACATAATCCCTAATTAGGGATTAACAGATTTCATTTCTAGAGGAAATTCTATATCTACTTCTTTCGTGAAAAAGCCCTTTCCATAGATATAGCTATGATTCTTGGAATAAATTCCTTTACGGCTTATAAAGGAATAGCTATATTCCAAGAAATCGATAGAAAAGGCTTTTCCAGGTAATACTCAGCTATAGAATATCCTCTACAAATGAAAAACAGCAGGAATGCTTAATAACACAGCTAGCTATAATAATCCAGGAATGCTAACAACAGAAGCCGTAAAGGAATTTATTCCAAGAATCATAGCTATATCTATGGAAAGGGCTTTTCCACGAAAAAAGTAGATATAGAATTTCCTCTAGAAATGAAATCTGTTATGTTTATACAGGAATGCTTATTAACATAGCTAGCTAGTTAGCTGTATTATCCAGGAATGTTAACAAAAGAATCCGTAAAGGAATAGCTAGCTATATTCCAAGAATGATAAATCCATAGAAAAGGCTTTTCCATAAAGCATCTAGATATAGAATTTCCTCTAGAAATGAAATCTGTTATGTTTATTGTGAAGTTTTCTCCTTTCTAAGAACATCTTTGATGCATATATTTGTATCATCATGTATTGCTTTGCCATCTCATTGATTAAATTGGCCAGAAATGTTATTAAGCTAGCTAGCTACACAGCCATATAGCTACAAGTGTAATAGACCTTTTACCCTTATGATGTAATGGGGGGTAAACGTGAGCACTAGCTAAATGGAGAAAATACAGGAGAACATGTGTAAACAAGATAAACATATACATCAATGAACATAACAGGAAAATTATACATCAATGCCCCATCTAGTTCTCACTTTTATGACCCATTATGTCATAACAGTAAGTTGTCGGATGGGTATACTGATGGCTAGATGGTTCCCAAGGAGCTAGCTAGCTACAAGGAGGAAGAGTGTTTTTGCCAGAAGCACCATGTGTCTTAGCAACAAAAAAAATTATGACAAGCTCCCCTGTAGGAATGCAAATGTGAAATCCCCCCCCCGCCCCTCCCCCTTGGGTAGCTAATTAAAAGTAACTTTACAGTTAATAAGACAAGCAGCTCACACATCGCAGTAGCTACCTAACCTACAAGCTCCCACAAGCCTACCATGCTGATTAAGCGTAGCTGGATAGCTACTAGCTAGCTACTGGTGTTTGTCCTAAAAAATTTGAAATGCCAATAGGGATAATTATAGTTAGTTAGCTATGCTACTCAGCATCGTGGGATCTAGTAGCTAATTTAAACTTAAACCATTTCGTTGTCTATCTTATAACAGTGGCCATTTTTACTGCTCCAAGCCCTTAATGGCACCTTATAGCTACTCTGGATCACCTTAGTACACACTGTGGACTTGCCCCTTGGTCCAACATAGCTAGCTACAAAATCCGATTTGAGATTGCCTGCATGGGAGGTCAGAGTTCATGCTATAAATCTAAGAATGTTTGATCTGGACAGCTCCGCTTTTCCCAGGTACTATTGTCTCCACAGGTAAGGGGATATCCACCTCTGTGTGTATGAAAACTGCCACGTATCTGCAGTCTGGACATATCAGCTGCTGCTGCCTGCCAATATTGTATTAGTACTGCTACACCATCAGCCTGGTGCATGGCTGGCAACTCTGTGCCAGGGGAGTGTCTCTAAACACTGGACTGGATTCTCCACTGGAGTATGGACTGGAATATCAAGCTGGAACATGGGACTGGAATAGTGTAGCTATTGGCTCCTGAACCAAATTAGCATACCAAACCACTCTTTGACTATTGTAGCAAGTAAGGCAAGGCAGGGTGTTTTAATTGTGAGTTTAATGTTGAGTTATATATCTTGAGGGATGAATGACTAGCTACATTCCTTCTAGACCTTTGCCTGGATTGCCAAAAGTTTGCACATGTCAATTTGAAGCACCAAGCACGATTATCACAAAATTGCCACATGTACATTACCTCACGTTATTGCCAATAGCTCCTGGTAAACCTCAAGAGCAGTGGAACATAGCCCCAGTACAATTGTATAGAACTCTCTCGCCTGTGCTTGGTGCTCAAACCTGGTAACTTTTTGCATCAATGCTGATGTTTGGAGAGTGTGTATAGTCACTCAGTGTTTCGAGACACCCATGCCAGGTTGAAAACCTGGATTGAGGATTATATACAATGTCAGATAATTATGTTTATGCGACTGTACAAATTTGGACACTAAGACCATTTGCTGGCTGTTGTGTTGCCCGGTCCAACCGTGTGTAGCTACATTAGGTTAGATGAGAGGTTCTACATGGCATTCCAAATGTTACAATGCACCCCCCTTAACCCTCCCTGTATTAGCATTGTTCCCAGGCCTGCACCCCAGCTTTTTTATCACTCAACCTATACTAATCAGAAATATCTGACCCTTTCACTGCAATCTGACCTTTTACTTCTTTCACTGCATTCTCACCATAATTCAGATATTTTAGATCCTTTTGCATGCATGCTGAGCATATAGCTAATAGCTGCGTCCAACTGTCAGACCATTCTAATGATTTTTTTTACCATGAGAGGGACTAGTAACTAGACTGAAATCTGGAAGAAATGTCATTATTAACAGAGAGAGTTCCTATAAGCTAGAATAGACCTATAATATACTGAGCTTTATCATGTTATCACATTATCATACACTGCTATAATAATGTACATGTACTTACAGACAGAACAAAATTTGACAAATCGGCATACCAGTAATATTATACTCAGATAATCCATGTATATCAGAATTTCTCATTTTTAAAAAGAAACTATGGAAAACTGGGCAATGTAGCTACTCTAGCTATATGCTTATAAGGCTGCCACAAAAATAATCACAAATTTAGCATTTGTATATAGTAATTCTTCAGCAAACTTTCTTCAAAACCCAGAGCTCAAGTAATACCACAATGCAGTAACCACGTGGATGGCTGTTGTGAGCTGCACTGCTTGAACAATGGCTTATATATATCTATGAGCCTGCACTAGCTGCTAGCTACTAGTTTGTACGTTATAACATACAATTTTTGGTAGCCTTGTAGGCATAGAGTAGCTACATCGCCAAGTTTTCAACAGCTTCTTTTTAGCTCATGAGTGAGGGTCATATAATATTGTAGGCCCTTGTTGAAATGTTGAAAGTGAACGTTCAACATTTCAACAAGGGCCTACAATATTATAAGCCTCTCACTCGTGAGCTACACAAATACAAAGTTTAAGCAGTATATAGCTAGCTTATGTGTGAGCTTCACTGGTCCCAGTTTTCCCCCGAGGGTAACCACAGTGCCAAGTGAGAGGAAAGCAGTCGATATTAAATTTTAAAGTGGACGCAGGTAAAGACATGCATGCGATCAGTGACCAGGACAACAGTATACATAGTACTGTACATAATATAATATTGTACACCAATCAGCCAGTGCCTACTACAGTTACTACGTGGACTACTAAACTTTAGAGTGTTCGCAGGTGGTGAGTGGGAGGGACTGCTACAGAAAGGTGGGACCGGCTGAATGAGATAATATTGTGCTAAATCAAAGTAGTCATGATCAAAATGTGAGTGCAGCCACATGCCATGTTTCACTAGACTAGCTACACTACGCTATGCGACCAGTACACTGTAAATGTGTTCTCTTCTGCAGCTTCAGTAGAACGGGTACTTGCAGCACCATTGGTAGGAGTTGATGAACCAGTATTGGATTCTTGTTCCTCCATCCCAGTCTCCTCTCCTTGCACCAGATGTGGCTTTTATTTCATCTTTGGAAGTAAAGGACTTTTTCTCAATGTCATTCCTAGCTCTAGCTCCTTTTCACTTGGATCAGCTGAACGGCTGGTGTTTGGGGTGGGAAAAGTTTGTTTCTTATTTTTACTGCTGGATGTGATGGTAGGGGCTTGATACCTGTACTGTTTGGTTCGGCTAGTGATCCAGTACCACCAACGCTTCCATTCCTTACGAGCATCTTGAATTGAGCAGGATATTATACGTAATATCTCATGATGGTATACGGATGCAAGTGTAAATAAATGTAGTACTACATAGCATGCAATGATGTAATACGACTGTCTGCCTTGCATAATGTATTGCATCAGCTTAAACTTCCGATTGCTGGTATGCATGTACTAGCTATGCTGTTGTATATTATGCTGTTTAGTGCTCTCATTTTCCGGGGTGTAGCTATCCTGTGTCATGCTCATCGAGCTGCATGCTGGTTCCTCTCAGGTAGAGTTGAATGCTCAAAAGGCTCATGTAACTGGTTGTACCAGGGTTATGTATGGTACCTACAAATGCACCCTTATGATCCATGCAGTGAACCTTTTTGGATCACAAATTTGTATGCACTGTACCATGTCCATGTATACAAAAATAAATAGGTGAAGAGGAATCCACAAGAATACATGAGTGCATTATACAGAGTTTTGAGAAGGCTTTCAGAATGGGAATGGGATCAAGAATGCAGGCCCTGCATGTACAGATGCCTGAGTTACTGTTGGTTCTCTTGACTAGCTACCTGTGCGAACAGAATGATGGTGAGCAATATAAATACACTCAGTGCAAGTTCACGCATACAAAACACAAAATACTCTATTACTTGCAGGAACTAGCCTCATTTCCCAAGAGGCTAACAACCTGGACTGGAGTGCAGCACACGGAGGAAAAACTTTGCCAGCAGTTGAAGCGAGCGGGAGAAACGAGCCATAGCTGTCAGGGGCTGATACCCGTGGCTGCAGAGGGGACTCGGGCTGGCCAGGCAGGAACTGCATTTGGTAGAGTAGCCCCAAAATGGCTGTGTAAACATTGCTAGTGCAATGCTGTGAAGCAAGCAATTGATGGCCATTGCTGGGTAGCAGATACCTACACCTCAGGGTAGAATTAGTCTGGCGGGCCTTACGTATTCACATACATAATGGGGGTGAGGTTTAGGAAAATATGTATGGTGACCATAGCCAGGCTTGAGGTCAACAATGGATGTAATTTCTTCAAAAATTACATGGCTATCACGCTGGAAATATCGAATTAAGTGACTGGGAAGAAGCAATATGACGAACCAAGAAAGCAATTGTGATAAAAGCTGTATGTTCCACAAGGCACGTCCTTCCACTAATGAGAGCAGTTGTTGACGAGCTTATTGGTGTCAATGCAGCAGATTTAGTTCTGCCTGGGGCTTCATACGTTTGTCGTCCGTGCTTGAGAAGGCTAGAGAAGCTAATAAAGGTGAAAGATGGAGTTTGCCAGCGGTTGAAGCGAGTGGGAGAAACGAGAGTCATCCAGCCATAGCTGTCAGCCCTATGGAGCAACAAGCGGCTGTCAGGTGCTCAATTGCAGCTTTACTATGCTGCTTAATGTGATGTCTACATACTGTGTGTGCAGTAGGTTTGTTTTATGGACTAGTAATAAGTGCTGAAATGCAGTTAGCATAGCTACACCATTGGACTAGCTAGGGATTTGGAGGAGTTATAACTGTAATGTACCTTTTACTCCTCCATTTCCCTATACGCACATTCTCCCACACTGTAGTTTATTTTGTAACCTACCTTTACTAAATGCAATAAAACAATCACGACTACCAACATGTTTCTTATTCATAGGTATTACACCTACGTCTTTGCATACAACTGATGCGTACAGTATTCAATTAGAAGAGTTATGTATACACAATGCTGAATCTGAGACAACCCTAGCAGGGTTAAAGTAACCCATCTGTTTACAGTGTATCCATTTTTCTTCCCTCTCCCCCCTAAACCCCACCCCCTTATGTATATGAATATGTATGGCCGCAAGACTAGGGTGTTAGTTTCACAGCTCTGTTTAGGGATATGTATGACTAACAATAGTTTATACAAAATTACCTCAGTCTCGTATAGCCAGACCCCCACATGAAAAAACATGCAAGGGACTATGTAAGACTATTACCATATTGGGAGGGAATAAAGGGTCCTATTAACAAACCGGATAAAAGCCAGATTCATGGTACCTGTTAAAAATGCGCTATTCCAGTAAATGTCTGTACACCCCCCTAGAGGATCACTTTGTTTGGGGGGGTCACTAGAATTTATCTGTGTCCAGGGAGCTTTGTCTAGCACTTTGTTTGGGGGTAGCTACTAATTTTAAGCTTTTGTGCAGAGGGTTATTGTGTTTTGGAGCAATTGTCTGACGATTGTTACACACTAGAGTGTATTTGTTCAGGGGGTACAGCTATAATCATCACTTTGTCCAGGAGTACAAGCATTTCTGTCTCAGGCTTCTGTCCAGGGGCGTATAGTGATTCCATTATACTGTCCAGGGATGCTCGTATAAATGTTGTTTGTCCATGGTGTAAGCCAAAAAACTGGAATTGTCCAGGGGGTAGGAGTCAAAGGGTGTGTGCTAATTTTCTAACTCTTCTATGGGGGCCTAGTATACGGACATCTACTAGCCGGATTATAGCCCAATCACCATACAGCAAATTTTACCTTTGAGTCTCCTTCCATCATGTCCCACGAACAAGGCTATTAAAGCAGATGGCTGCATGCCCTTAAGGTAGGAAGGGAAGTCGAGTAGGGTTGAAGCCGAATCTCCGAACCAAGTTCATGGCTATGTCGGCAACATCCTAGCCTACAGCCACATGACAATAGGTAAGCACCTAATTACCCCCTCTGCTTAATATTCACAAAAAAAACTCTTTTGCTAAAATTCCAAATATTGCACTCCCCGCACAATTTCACCCCTCATCGTCACCTACACACAACCTACACAGGACAGGCCAAAATCCTACGCATGCTTTTTCACAGAAACACTTCAAATCCGGTTTTACAGCTAAATCTGCCTTGCTATTCACAAATACACGCATTTCGCAATCCGGACTTGCCAATCAAATATTGCAACAATCCACGCCTACTACAGTAGATTCACCCCAGGGTTATGACAGTCAGCCTACTCACAAGAAAATTACACATGCTTTTCTCCCCTAACCCCTCCCTTGCTACGTTACACATGCACACAGCCTCAGTAGCTACCACTCACCACTGTTTTTGCCAGGACCCCACAAACGGCAGCTAGCCGCGAAAATGGGCGGAGTCTACGAGATAGAAAGGTCACTTTCCTAAAGACAACTGACTAGAGAAGACTGGATGACCATCTGTCTGGCTAGCTGCCTGCCAGCCTTTCAACTACACTCACAAACAGCATACTCAGCACTACACGTGGCCTAAACGGCATCTTATAAAATAATAAAAAAAAGTGTTGAAAGTGAACATCAAAGTACCGCTCGGCCACATCAAAGTGCCGAATTTGCCCTTGAAAGTGCCGCTTTCCACATCAAAGTGACCCCCCCCCCCCCCCCGTTGTTGATTCCGATTGCCGCCATGGGGAAAATGTAAATAGTTCAATGAATCTCATTAATTTTACGTAGCTCACGTGACCTTGCTGATTGTTCATTAATCATTCATGAGCAGTTTTACAGGGATTTTTCAATTTCCCTTGCTACCTTAAATGCCCTTTATTTAGAACTGACAAACGCAGTAGTCGTGATGGCCACGCCCTTCAATCGGCAGATGAAACGCGAATCGGCGGATATAACTTGAGCCTGGTGGTTGCAACTACGTCACAAAAGCAAGTGACTAAGTACTTAGCAGATTTGTTGAATTTATCCTGCGTGATAACTCTGCCACAACAATAGTTGACATAGCTACTAGCTAGTACAAGTTCAAGGTCCTCTTATCTCCTTTGCTACACTGAAGTAAGGAAGTGTAGCGGTAGTTATACGGTCGTGACGGGCCATGATAAAGGATTAATACTCCTATCGAACTCGCTCGGCCTGCTTGCCCGAGAGAGTAGTTAGACCAGCAGCGCGTGAGCCGCCGGCGCCGCTGCGGCTCATGCGAGTCGATTAACTCGTAAAATTACGCGCTTCTGTTTCCGTTTCCGCTTTCCTTTTCCGTTTCTGTTTCAGTTTTTCGTTTCAACTTTCCGTTTCTTCCGTTTCCAGTTGCCCTCTCTACTTACCCATTTATTTACTGAACGTTCGGCAGTGTGATTTACGCTCCGTAGTTTGGAGTCGCGCCCGAATCCGCAATTTTTTGTCTGATCGCTACAATGGATAAGCTGAGCCCTCCATTCTGCATAGTAACGATATGCAGTGTATGGATGCTATGGTGAGTGAGCTACACGAGGCTGTTATGACCTCGCGTATAGCTTTCCTCGCGTGTTTAAAACGCAGCTAAGTATTTCTCTGACGACACAGTGTCCATCCTCAGGTTTACTGAAGCCCAGCTGCAGATCCCGAGATGTATCTTCAGTCGACTGGATGTTCTTTCGTGTGAGACTAATATAAGGACTACCCTGCCTGGACCAAAGTGAGTGTAAATATTTGTGATTCACGTGCACTAGCCATAATATTTGTCAGGGAGATGCATGAGGGATGGCAGGAAACTAAGCAGCATCCGTTTATTAATTTTAATTTTAATTTTTATGCATGTCTGGATAATGTGTGGCTACATAATTTTTATGGTTTAAGGCATGAGTAGCTGTATAATTAGGCGTTAAATTTTTATGTAGCTATACTTCCATCTTCTTTCATAATAGCATTGTTTTGTATAACTGCTATAGCTACCGTGGACCTGTGTAGCTATTTTGCCGAGAATGCATATTATAACTACACCAAGGGTACAATCCCATACACACTAGAAGCCCATGGTACAAGTGACCTGTAGCTACCATGATTTAATTAACTGAATGGCAGTAACAGCTTGCTTATCTGAATTGTTTTGACAAGCGCTACTATACTGAAAGTCAGCTGCCCTGCAATAACACACCCTAGAGTGTATGGGCAGATCAAAGGCTACGCTGGACTAGGTACACCCAGTACACTCAACAGTCAAGTATGCAGCGTGCCAGTTCTGTGAAAATTACTACAGCTTATGACATTGCTCTTACACTATGGCAATATTTTTGATCATGGCTACCCATATCTACTGAAGCAGCTTCATGGCGCTAGCCAGCAGACAATACTCGGTGCTTGCACCTAGTCATTGCCGCTTCACCGTAGTGCTGTGCTAATTCTGGCTTCAGATCTTCACTCCTTACACAGTTATATAGCAGCCTAAAACTTTTTGTATGCTGTGGTAGTTATATAATTGTAGCTACTGTCTAACTGACATATACAAAGTCATGATACTTGTGTTGTAATTAGCAGTCATAAGCCCACACACTGTAATACAATTTATACTAGGATCATTATTAAAGGATATCAGCTGATGGAAAGAGTGTTTATTAGCTATAGTTCAGGTTGAATATGGTGCATGGGCGGATGAAAGGCACCGCGTGTCCCAAAATTTGGCATATCGCTTATTGCTCAACAGACACACTTTCTGTACAATATCCATGCTCTCCAGCACACTGGAACTCAAATACAATACCCAAAAAGGTAACACCAATGGCTGCATGCCCATGCATTCGACGAGAAGCTTAGGAAGTCACACACCACTGTACGAGCTGAGTTACATTAGTCAGATGATCTCAACACTTTCTGAAGCTAAGCGCTTAGCCTAGCTGTTTGAATTCTGCTGGGTTTCTGGCCAGCATTGCTCCTACAAATTGAGAGAATCCTCTGCAGCTTGCAATCCTTGTCAACAAAAAATGGCATGTTTGAATATTTCTTTTATATCTGATGTCACCGGAAATGGCATGCAATAAATTAGATAAACCATGGCAACACGGGCTATAAGTATGCCACTTTGCACGGTTATGACGTAAGCCCTTGTTGCCATGGTTTATCTAACATGTAATATCTCCATAAATCCATTCCTGAGCATTTTTAATGTGACAGTACAGAGTGCAAGCTACATTGTAGCATGGTGAAGCCTTACATCATTTAGCATAAAGTAGCTGTTCTTGTGCAAACAATGCCACTATCCAGATAGTGGCATTGCAGTGACTCATAACGGGTCATAGCAATGCCACTATCCAACTAGGGCATTTAACTGTAAAAACTATCACAACCAAAGCACGTAATTCACCATGGTTACAATCTAAATGGCAAAAAATTAGTTGTAGCATGGCTTCTCTCAAGCCACATGGATATGGGCACTGTTGCCACTGGAAGCCCTCGGCCCTCGGGCTTCCTGTGTCAACAGTGCCCATATCTAGCATGTGGTTCTCGAGGCCATGCTACAACTATTACTTATTTTTTGTTGTTGAAAAAAAAAAAATTGTTATCACCTAAATTGAATAACTGCCTCATGTGGCTATACTGCTGCACTTGCATGATACACCTTGAACTGTCAGTGTAAATCTTTTCCTTTCAACAGTGAGCAGGGTATATACAGGACTGAAATTACCACCTTTCGATCTGGAGCCTTCCGGTGTGTCTACAAAGATCCACTGAGATATCCGGCTGCACAAATACTGGCGCCAATTAATGATCTAGGGAATTCAAATCTTCGCTTAATTTTTTCTCCAGGCTTTATCTTGAAAGAACCGTAAGATTTGTGTGTTCATTTGTGCATGTAACAGTCTAATGTTAGGAATCAGGTTGAGGACAGTGCACTACCTTATATACAGCACCAGGATCCCTTCAAATGGCCAAATTAGTTATGAATCAACTGCGTAAGCTACTAATGATTCCCAAAATAATCAACAGAATGCTCTGATAATATAATTATGTTAATTATGCTTTTGAGTGTATATTATACTTGCTGAGGATCACTATAGTGGCTATCACGTAATCATTCCACTACACCACAAGCCACTTAAGTGGCTATGACGACCGTAAGAGCTTAGTACTGCTAGGAAGAGGAACCCCTACCTTTATTAGCTGTTAAATAGTTAGTAATGATGATGTAACAGTACCGAATGTAGACAAAAATTGTAAAAGAACGGATATACACGGCAAAATATAAGTTACGGGCCCTAGCCATGCTGGCTACACTGCTACACGGATAATCAGGCTCTGCTGTCATCTTCAGTGACACTTGTGAGGTTCTTGCTTCTGTAGATAGTCAGACATTCAGTAGGACCATCTTTTTTTGATGCCAGGGCGCAAAAACTACGCTTTAATACTGCAGTGCCGTATCAAACTTACCGTGTACCAATTGATCGATCCTGAAGCGCCTGCATGGTTCCAATCCGCCGCCCTTTTTGCCTTGGATGGCTGCAGCAGATAGTCTCCCAACAAAAGCAGCAAAGATTCCGTTGCTTCTTTGACTTGGTAAGTGAAAAAACTGCCAAACGCTACACTGATATTTTTAGTCTACCATTTTTTGTAGAAATTAACGCGTGGTGGCATCACGCGCGTGACGTAATGATGGCGTGCAATGAATAAATCTATCACTAATTAAGGTATATGCAATGCTCGCACTAATATTCTAAAAGCTAAGCAGATATAGCTACGTACACTCGCATGCACAACATATATTTGTATACTGCCAAGTGTAATTAATGTTTGGTATGAAGGGGGTGGGGGGGGGATTGAAAAGTAATTACACCATTGTAATCCTTGCCTGAAAACTAAGATTTCAATCTAGGTTCTCCACTTTCAGTTTCTGTTCAGAGATATGACCAAAACTATTTATAATTTTATAGGGTATGCAGTTTGCAAGTAGTATAAAAACAGTTTTTAGGTTGCCCTATAGGTAAGATTCTGGTGATGTAGCGAGGTAACGTCCTTGGCTGCTAGACCTATCGGCACAAGCTGTCATGTTAGTAGGGTTTGTGTAGCCTCTGCATAAGTCGAGATGCAAGCGCTGTTAACGGCAAGATCGAACGATGCGCATGTGAGTTTCAAGCACCACCGTTTGTCTCTCCACTCTCCCATAGCAGCCATACATGCATGTACATAGACACAACAATCTGCCAAAAACTAGTCACTTTTTTGCTGCTGCTCCGGCAGCATTGTTTTGGATGCTTTCGGGTCAGTTGTTATTCTCACGCCCCACCAAGGTCACAAATTTTAATACATCCGTATCTCTACTCACCGCTATCTTTACACTTGGCAGTGCAATTACCCTCGATACAAGATAACAATGTGAAGTAGACTAGACAGGTAACTGAATGAAAGTGTGGGTTCACTATCATGTATGACTACGCATGGGTGATTATGCATTATCGACAGCGTACTCAGTCTTCCCTGTTGTATTAACTTCAAATTACTTCATTAATTCTGTAAATACTCTATAGCAAGGAGGTGCACTGTTTGAGATTGTCTCTTCCATATTGAAGTCGTCTCCCCTTCTCAGCTATGCCAATGCTATGATTGTCAGATACAACATCAAGTGTCCAGCAGGGAGGTTGGCCTTCTTCATTATGACTCACTTAAACCTACAGCCCGCTGACTGCCTTGATAGGTAAGTTAATAGGACTCGTATGGGCCACCTGTATGCATATGTATCTTCGGTTTCTTCTTTTTGGATGGTACGAAGAAGTACATATCTGATCAGATTTTTTAGTTACTTTTAATTAACTCTTTGAGCATAATTGTTGTATTTACGCATCTGTTAATTGCTTCTGTGTACATAAATATTATGCCTACTAAGTAAGAAAGAGAACCATACAGATTTCAGTGATTGCTCTGAAGTTCCACCTCTGGATTTGTATTATAAATACTACCTTCTATACAGCTGTTGTTACATTGGCAGCATGGGTACACTTTTGAAAAAGGACGGTATGGCTCCAAGCACCATTTTAAACCCTAGGGATTAATGTACTAGTTAATAAACTAGCGCATGCATGGTATTTCATGCAAAGGGCTTCACAGGAATAAAGTTGCATTATGCTGCTCAGTTTACCGTTCAACCAGTACAAGGCTTTGAGAACCATATCGGCCTTACCCACTGTTGATGAACTTTCTGCTGATATTCCCTTCTTTTTTCACTATTATTACTGCTGTTTTGGTGTGCACATAGCCTCTATAATTGCCGCTGCCTCTTTGTAGGCAACTTTATCTTTTACAGCACTGCACGCGCACGTGCAATCAATGTCATCCCCACAGACAACATGTTTACAATGTTTAAATTTTTATAGTGTTACATACATACATACATACATGTTATTGGCGAGCGTGAGCGAGCCCCTTAGTGTAGTCAGTTGTCAATATACAGGGTATACCTCAATACCGCAAATACGCTGACATTCCTATTTCACCTGCATGCGGGTGCCGTGACTGAAAGTAATATTGCATACATGAGGCCGAGAGTCATGAGTAGCATGAGTAATGTTGCCACTCACATGCTAATCCAGCCTGCAGCCATACAAATATTTGAGCACATGTAACATTGGCAATAATTAATAATTGGAGACACCTGATGCGGAAATTATCAATACTAATGAGCAATGCCAAAAGGTTAATTGACTAAACTAGTAGGGCTGATGAATAAATTTTGAGTTAGCCTAAAACTGTCATTTTCAAGTTTAGATGAGATTTATGGCTGACTTAGATGTTTAATAGTAATGAATACACTCGGCACTCGCCCACAGTCTGACCCCTTTACCAAATGTACTCAGGACATGCCAAGCATGCTTAGCCTATAGCTAGTGTAAATCCTGTAATTGGACAAACTGAGGTGACTAAATCACCTCAGTATAGGTTTTCTAAGAGCCTCTAGCCCAACCTACAGGTTCTCTGCAGTGGCCCTGGAGGTCGCGCCTATAGTCCTCTCATCATGTGCTATGGCCTTACTGTCCTATTGCAACCAATCCTATTGGTCTAATGTCATATGGTTACTAGGCCTATGGCCTTACTGTCCTATCAATCACTAAGGTGTCGTGTTTATTATACCCCTGAGTTGATAATTGATAATTGATATCACTGCCTTATAGTAGAATGAGTCTATCCAGGAAGAATCTGATAGGTCAAATTATCTTACAGGTATGTTATAGAGCCTATTAATGACTCTAGAATCATTTGAGAAACACAATCGTGCGCCATTATCATAGACCTGCTAGGAGCGGGGTCTGCTACAACTAGCTCATGCGACTCTCAGAGTGTGCACAGGCCATAGGATTATAGGGCTAAAAGCAGTAGAGCAATAATACTGGTGATGATAGGACAATGTGATGATAGGACAGCAGAGTGATAGGGCAGTACGCATAATGATACCACACTCAGTATAGTGGTAGAGCTGGTGACAATAGGATAGTAAAATGATAGGACAGTTGAGTGATATGACTGGTAATGATAAAACAGTAGAGTGACAAGGCTGGTGACAATTGCAATAGGATGTCGTAGCTGCTGAATTTGAACAATGCAACAGTTATTTAATAATTAATTTTGTCATTATTAGGGCTATTATTTGTACTAGATTTAGTACATGTAGCTATGTACTTTTCCTCTAATTCATGAATGAAAAACTGACGGTAATGTCTACATTTGCAGGACGAGTGGTGATTAAGGCCATAGATCTAGTGACTATAGAACAGTAGAGCCATAGGACTACTCACTATAGCTACATGGCCTAGCTAGCATTAAAAAAAAAAAGAATCTTGAAGACAATATCAAGGTACTGTTGGACTATATAAAAGTGCCAAATTGCCCTTAAACATGTCCGCATCAAAGTCCCCCCTGCTGATTCCGGTTGCTACCACGGAAAAATCTAAACGGTGCTGATAATTCTATGAGGTCATATGACCACATTGATTACTCATTAATTATTCATCAGCAGCTTTTCACTGATTTGGACATCATGGCTCTGTGTATACAAACCTGGTATTGTTTAGCAAAGAAGGTCTTATCATATAGCTGCCATTGCCAACTGAATAGGCAGAGATTAGCATTGTGCTGATGTGAATCAGGTTTTCTGCCCAGCTGTTGAACAGCATTTGTGCTAATTACGCTTCATAACCTGTCTGGAATGAATGTAGTAATGCTTTGTTGGGATGTCTTCCTTTGTAGTCGTGAGCCAGGAACAGTGAATTGATTGGGAGAAAAGCCTGATTCCTCCCTAGCTAATGACCAGAATGCAAGATACTTTGTCACATTGGTTTCTGTGTATATAGTAAAGTATGTGTGGCAGTCCGTCACGTATAATATTAGCTACTGCATTCAAAGTGCTGTAGGTCTGAACTTTCAGGGCAGAGCTCATCCATGCTTTTTAGAAGCTTCAATATGTGAGGCTTCACAGCATTGCAGATAAGCCTCACCTCTAATGGAAGTTTAGATATGGCACTTTGAATGCAGTGACACAATCTAACTACACACTGAAATAATGTCTGTCTTGGGCTACCACATGTGATAGCATTGCTCCCTGTGGATCACCAAAATGTAATGTATAATTTTTTTTCTAGATGCCAGGACTATATTCAAGTGGACCGTGGTGAATTTGGCACAACAGAGAGCTGTGGAACGGAGCCACGGGATAACATGTTTCAATTGGAGAAAGGTTAGGGAAAGGCTGCGAGTAAGTGTTTACTCCTCTTATTTCTCAGGAGGGCAGTAGCTAACAGCACACTATGTATGATATCATAACTAGTAGCTAATATTTTGCATAATATGTACTTAATTATCAATAACGGAGTAACCAGTATGACATGCAGTGACAATTTCCAAGGACTATAATTTTGGTGAATTTGTCAGATTTGTCTCACACTGCAAAAATTGCGCAGCAGACTGTTAGCAGCATTGGACCCAGCTGCGTATAACTGTTTTGGGGCTAGCTATAGACATGAAGTGAAGCTATAATACCTTCAAAGCCTACTGTAGAACAGCTTGGTCATAGACATCACTGTAACATTAAATGTACGTTTCTATTAATAGTGAACAGGCACATACGTACCATGCATTGTACGCGTGCATGCAATTAGAATATTCATTTGCACATACAAAATGCTGAAACTGATAGCTGATTTTTAGTTTGTGCCACTGCAATCATGAATTGAGCAACTTTGGAACATATTTTATTGGCTATTGGTCTTGCACAGACTTGGGCTTGTCTATAGTTATGCATAGTTTGCATATAGTCACTAGCCTAGAAATGAGGCTTGAGTGTAGTACATTATTCTACACTAAAATAAAGCTAACTAGACTACAAAGTTGGCTCAATTTGTGGTTGAAGTCAGTTGCAGTGTTAAGTGCATATTGACTACTGTATGTAGCAATGCTTTGATGTAAACCTAATTATGTATAACATAACTATTCATGACATCATAGGTTGCTGTTATGCTGTTGTAATAATGGAACAATTGCTTTACAATACTCATGATATGATTCTTATAACATTAGCTAGATGATTTTTCTATCAATATCTACCTCTACCTCAGTATCTTTTTGCTGGGTGAACTTTAATAATCCTTAAAGGGAAATGTTACGGGTGAAGAGAGAAATGGATGACACAAGACCCAATTTTCTGTCTGCACCCAGTAGCCAGTAGGGTGCATTTGTATGCATCATAACCAGAAGCCTACATGTACAGATAAGCAGATAGCAGGACTCCTTGGCTAGACTACTGAGCTACCAGCACAGACAGCATTTGTTTATTCTCTCCCCTCTGCATTGTTTGCAAATTGAGACATGTAATCTCAAACAACATTGACCGTTCCAAACATTTCTCTAACTGTAGCTATAATTGCTCATGAGATTCTATATACAGTACCTGTGTTAAAAACATTTCACTTTGAACCCTCAGATTCTTTCAATATTACATTTCGTACCAGTGAAAAGACGCAGGGACAGGGATTTGCACTGTGTGTCATCTGTTTTGGTCTTGAAGAACTGGATCTACCTGGTTGGTGAATGACTCACTGCATCACTACAAAATGCAGCTCTAAAAGCATGAGAGAGAGGTTATGCAATGGCAGAGCCAGTGAGAAGTAATGTGTCCCCTGACAGGAATTACATATTAATTACCCATGTATAGCAATAGTATATTATATTAATTTTCCCATACAAAATAGAAAAAAGCAATTACTTTATATAAATACAACTACGAAAAGTTGGTGTGCAGCATCATGGTTGTGGAGCTTCCCAATGCTGCAAAAATTTTACCGCCAGTTGCTTTAAAGAACAGACAGGGAACGGAGTCTGACAATACATACGATTGTCCAATCTTTGATATATTCGGACTTACTTTTGGAAGGCTATAGCTACAGAACTAAGCAACGGAGGAACATCAAACTTGGAACTCAGAGTGTGAAGGGTCTGTAGCATCGATCGAAGGCCCCGCTTACTTCCAGTATTTATGTGCACGGCGCTAGCGCGTCCGATTATACCTGTCGTCCGAATATCGATTACTTACTCTAGTTTTTCGAACTCGTGCTGTGTGTGCGTATGTTTCTACACTGCTGGTCTAGTATATATCGATTTTAAACCACGCAGTGTACTGCAAAGCAGCCAGGAGATGTTTCCTTCCCTAGAATATCAGAGCGCTCACCGTAGCCCTGCATGCCCTGGTATAGTCATTCTTAAATGTGTACAATGTATATCTCAATTACGGAATTTTCAGTGACCACTTACAAGTATCCTAACTAGCTACCTTGTATTAAGGGTAATTAGAACAAATTTGTTTTTGGCCCTCAGGATGCAATCGCACAGAAGACACGACAATTCAATTCAATTTTGTGAGTGTTATAGCAGATGTTTGACTTAATGCTATCCCCAGTGGTTGGTACTCGTGTATCAAGCTTGGACTGACCTGTTATGATATTTTATATTGAAATCCTCGGCTGTAGTTTGAGATTTTACTTGTTTTTACAAATAGCCCTAACTTTGTAGCTACTTGAAGTAAAATACCATACTCACGGGTTGTTAAGTACATATCCTTGTACTTCCACAGAAAGGAAATGAGCGTCAAATAGTGAGGTACGCCTAACGACAAGGTGCGCTTAATTACGAATATTAAATTGAAGTGTACTTTTATTTGAAGTAAGTACGGTCATCGTCAGAGATTAGCTGGAACAGGAATTCTCTTTTTGATTCGAGAGT
Source organism: Phakellia ventilabrum (assembly GCA_963921505.1). Classification (NCBI taxonomy): domain Eukaryota; kingdom Metazoa; phylum Porifera; class Demospongiae; order Axinellida; family Axinellidae; genus Phakellia; species Phakellia ventilabrum. Next base: position 16,788,405 of record OY997378.1, read on the forward strand.
ATTGTTCAAGGGCACCATGTCTACAAAGGTGTGTTTAATAAAAAATATATTTTGATAACAAAATTAAACCAGTGCCTAACAGTGAATATGTACTTATAAGCGAAATGTGATTAACAATGCGTGAGTACGATATCAGATCAGCTGAATAGGTAGTGGTGCTATTGTTGATAAATGTGCAGCTATACTGCATTGAGAAAGGGTGCATGAATCCATGAAACTACTTTAAGTCTACCACAAAGAGGTTTAGCAGATATGCACCACGAGAGCTAGGCCTGAGTAGAGCAACAGGACCCAGTATAATGTAGCTATTGCTAATGATTGTATGAGTTTTTGATACTTATGTGTACGGCTGAGAATGTAACTTTGGTCAGCAGGATAACTATATGGCTGCTGTGGTACAAATAGAGTTAGAATGCATGCAGTGGTGAATAGTAGCAACCATTGTATTCTAACTATGCAACCAAACTATACGCGTGGAGCTGCATATAGCTAATGGTTGCTGTTGTCTTTTACCTTACGCAGGAGCTACTGATATCTGAGCTCTTTGGCATTCTCTCCGCAGAAAATGACATTTCTTTTACCAATCCCAACCCTCCAACTAGTAAGTAAACCATAGTGAGGACTTCTTTTTCACTTAGGTGATATCAGTTATTGGCAAAAAAGAAGGGGTAGGTGAAGGATCCAGGGAACCCAGGACCCAGGGAACCCAGGACCCTAGAACTGGAAAACTCACAGAGTGAAGCTCTAAGAAGAAATATTTAGGATGGGTGTGAATTCCAGATGGTTGCAGACCTACATGATTACTAACGTAATATGCGACATTGATTAGTTCACTGTTCATAGCAACTCCTTTGGAAGCAGTTTAAAACTGCATAGTACATCTAAATTCAATTTTAGCCGTAGCCATTATGATAGTTCCTTAAAACCTAACATTGGAGGAGTATGGTAGTTATTGAGCATGACCACACTACCAAGAATGAGTACAGTGAGGGAAAAGATATACTGTATGCAGGTAAAAGAAATGATAATTGCCGATCGCAGCAAGGCAATAATTTTGAGAACAGTGGTCACTTCTGAGTTAGTGTATATTTGTATATATAATATTATATATATATGTCTTGGTGTATAATATTTTTACGGCACCAGTAAGTGTCAATAGCAGACTTCTTACTGATGGCTATTACAAAGGCTACTCAAGGGGGCTACGTTGCCATGTGCCAGAATTTATCCCATACACAAAGGCATGTAAACGATCTTAAAATGACTCTTTTAGCTACCTCTAGCTATGTGGGTGGAGGTTGTTGCTCAGTTTATTTTTACATTTATTTTGATGCTCGTATTTGTAGAGTATTGATACTATGTGGGCATGTGTGGAATGCACGAGGGATATTGTAAGGCTAAAGTTTACTTGTTCTATACCTGACACACATTCACATTATTATGTAGATACACTGTAAAATTTGTTCACACAGCTATGCAAGTTAGTAATTTTATCAGTGAAGAGGCCATCCGTCATGCCATCCTTTTTGAGAATGCCTGCAATCCCGTTGTCCGAACAACATCAGAGATTGTTCTTCAGATTGCTACTGAGCAGAATGCAACTAGATTGGCAGAAATCCGGCGACTACATAACTGCCATGATAGTAACGGTAATTTCTACAGCATAATGTAATGACTAAAATTACAGTACATACTTCAAAGTTGAGGGCTAAAGTGGTCACAATTAATCACCTTTCATTACATTATGATGCCTCAAGTTGTCCAGTTTGTGGTTTGAATATTATTTTCCTAAAAAGAATGTCATTGAGAATTAGTTGCCCATACTATTTCTATGTTTGTATGTGGTACGTATACTGGTGGGCATTGATACTATGTGTGTACTGTGGATTTTAGTTCCCTTTCAACACAGTTCAGCTGCCATTAGACTGCTGCGGCAAGTTTAGCCAACTAGTATGATGATGGTAATCATCAAGGGGTGAGTGAGCCTGATTGAGTGTGGTACATCCACTCTATATTCAGGAGGAAAGCAATTGTATAGCCATGCAGGTTGTGGAGATGGTTGTCAATTTGAGCATGTTCATCAGTGATACATTTTAAGGACATAAACAATGGTATAGCATAACTTTATAATTACTATCTATACATGTAGAGCAAGTTGGCAATGGTGGGATGTAATTAATTGTTAGTTCCACCAACTGAATGAAGGGCCCTGTGTATTACTGGCTGGTTGCTGCTATCGCTCTTCTAAAGTCCACTGCACGGTCTCGTACTCATCATCCTGAGGTAAGTAACTGGGATGAAGGTGCTCAACAAGTTATAGTTAAACCATCCGCTGGATGCGTTTACCTGGAACTGTTGAATGTATTACTATGTAAACGCATCTAGGGGGTGGCTTAGCTGGCTAGTAGCATGGAAATCATACAAACCAAAGGCTAACTATAGCTGCTGTGAACTTTTTCAAGCATTTTTGGCTTCCCATGTTCTTACTACCCCTAATTGGAAGTTAGAACACGCATGGTAGTTAGAACCCGTCTACGCTATATAAATAGCAGGCGGTGCCTTTGATTTGTATGGCTACCATGCTACAAATTCTGTTAGAGCCTCGCCTGTGGGTATGTGCGTTGTTGCCTAGCAAGTACTCTTGCCTAGCTAGCCATGGTAGTATATTCTGCTGTCCATTCATCTTCAAGTTCTAGCCTCAGTCACAGACCATGTGATAAAATTTGAAAAGAGTGCTCCTTCCGATTTTTTTGAGCGCTTGGGAACGTCAAATTGAAGGCATTTTTGGCTAATAATTATCTTCATCATCCAGCTGCTTGTTCGAGTTCTTGAACTTGAAATGTGCATGTGAGTATAACTATTTGGAGCTCAAGTGCAAATACGGTATGTGCGTACAGACAAAACTGCAGAAAAAATTGTTCCACCAAACTCACAAGTGCATGGCTCACTCAGGCTTGTCCCAATTAGTTTTCTTTATCTGTTAATGCATTTTTGGCTAATAATTATCTTCATCATACAGCTGCTTGTTCAAAGGGAACTGCAATTCCCAGTATATGAGTGCATGAGTTGAGGGCTGAAGTTTACTTGTTTATGTACACACATCCACATATCTGCGTATAATATTTTCTTTTTCACACAGCTACACAAATTAGTGATATTATCAATGAAGAGGCTATTCATCAAGCTATCCTCAATGAGTTTGCCTGCAATGCTGCTGTCCGAACAACAGCAGAGATCATTCTGCAAATTGCTACTGACCACAATGCAACTAGGGTGGAGGAAATTCGAAAACTACTTGAAGGTATGTTTGCAGACTTATGGCTTGGCCTACTAATTTATCACTCTATTGTAGCTAAGTATACCGCATTGTCATTCAAAACTCCTTAGTTCACATTTTGTTTTCACAGCACCTCCAAATCTGGACTTTGAGTGCTTACTATTGGAGTCAGGTGAAACCATCATTGTTAACTGCTTTGTTGAAGATGAGGCAGTATCTGTGGGGAACTGCTCAATTGACAAGCAACAGCAATTCCAATGTACGTTCCTTTCAGCTATTTATTTTGTATTAATGCCAGCAGTAGAAGCTAATAAGTCATATCAGCTATTGATAACATATTGTTAAGTATAATGACTAAATAACTCACATCTTCCTATACACTAGCTTTTATTCAGATATTATAATATTTTATAGCAACCAACTTGCTATAAGAAGGTATCTATACCACTGTTTCACTAAATTCAACATTTTGAGCACGATTGATATATTAATATACCCATTCTTATTGGTGCTTAGCATGAATGGTAGCATCTTGGCATCCCGATTGCTTGTGAAGGGACAGAACAACACAACTAACGCTTAGCTACATGTACCCAGTTTGTACTTCGCTACAAGAGCAGATTGTTAGCCACGTCAGACTACTTGTAGCTAGTTTCACAAACATTATTATCATGAACATTGATCTGGCGGCTGCCGGTCCTGTTGAACTTCTTGTATGTTGCACAAACTGAAGCGAGATGGCCCCTTCCAATATAGTAGCGCGGCTGAAGATCTGGACATAATGTACACAGCAGTGACCAACCAACCCAATTGATACTATGCGATGCAAATTTCCCGCAATTTGCGTGTATATTCGCAGCTTTGCAACCATGTATAGTGCCTTCAGGCACTATACGAAGGTAATATGTAAGGAAGATGAAAGTTTATCAAAGCAGGAAGAAGATAACATTGATGAACACTATCAATTACCATCCTTTTTGTGCTATCCAGGAATATGAATACATATTCAAATTGTTTTCCCTAGGCTCACTTCCCATCATTACAAATACTGCGGCATTAACACCGGGAAACCACAGTATCACGGTCTCAGTAACACAAAATGGCCTTTTTCGACAGGTATGTGGTAGAAGGGAGATACCATTTATTATATATGCATAAATCCCCTCTAGAAACAGATTTAGGTACCCGCTCCAATATTTTTATTACCAGTCAGAGTGGCTCTAGTCTGGTTATTTTTTTATTGTAGCTTCTATGTCCAAAGGGACAACACAAAGGATAAAGACACGTAACTCCCTGCCTTCTGAAAAAATTCTAGCCATTATAGTAATAGGGCTAGTGGAACTGCAGAAACAAATTTGAACAGGATTGGAAGTGTGCTTACAATTATATTTTCAAATGCCAAGTAGCTTCATCTACTTTAGCAAACTAATCCAATTGCTTACAGTATCTAAACAGCTAGACAACTGCACCTTGGCTACTTGAATAGCTGTTGTGCAATCAATTATTGCTAGCTGTATGCATAGAAAGTCACCTAGTTAGTAAATTTCACATTAATCTTTGTGATTTATGGTCAATTCAACAGCATAATTATACAGTATCACTATTTTGTGTTGTAGTGCTTTCTTGAGTGATGCACGAGGTGACACTTAGACTTTATATTTTTAGTACAGAATTTAGTGTGGAAAGACAGTTGCTGCTGTTTTTCGCTCCTACTCTTCTTTTTTCGTATGCACTCATGCAGAGTGCTACTAAACTTGGGTGCACACTATCAAGGACAAATTTAAAAGACAGAAATGAGAATAGGATCAGACAGGAAACAGGAATGGAAAGCAAGAACGGCAATGAGGGTGCCCAGTTTTGACAAGTCATGAGTAGCTATAATAACTTATAGCTATACTCATGACTTGTCACATACTACCTAAGTTCTATTATATCAGTGCAGTCTCGCAAGATGATGGACAGTTACTGCTACCTGTAGTAAAGACGTAGCCAGGCTCTCAGTGCTAATTATTAAACTTGTTGCATCACAAATGGAATCCATACTTACACATTGGATATTTAATAAGCCCATTCAGCTTGTAGAGATACTAATCTGCTCAATGTCATTGTTGCATTTCTTTTGCTAGGACACTGTGCCTTTTGTAGTCAACCGACTTTCATGCCGTTCAAATTCAAGCACATCTGGTGACTCCGTTGTTAATGAGGTCACATGTACCCTCAACGGTAATCCTCTGACTCAAGCCATCTGTTCATTTGACTCTGCTGCACCCGAACCATGTAAGAGTATTTATCCATTTTGGCAATCGGTAGCTCTGTTATGCAATGTTCTCACTAGCCTTCTACCACAATCACAATGTGCTCTATGGGTCTGGTCCACAAAACTATCTGGCATTAGATTTTTATGAGGCACTTGGGAACTATGTAGCTGAAAGCATTTAAGGAAGTGGGGTCTGGCTGAGGAGTGACAGTTTACATAAGTGAATTGCATTATAGAACAAAAAAGTGGGTGATAAATGCCAAGTGTGTTAGCACAAGGCAACTAATCTTTCCGTGTAAGCTCAAATCCCAGCTAGCATTTATATGTGGCAATACGTAGCCACACTTTTAAGAATGCAATTACATTAATAAAGTACAAAAATGGTGCCTTTCTCGAGAAACGTGGATGAATTTGACTTGTGACGCATGGAGGTCAGAGCTGTCAGTTAATCTACACCTACTTCAATAGGGTTGGCTGGATACAGCTCTCAGTCATTTAGAGTTTGCATGCAACTAAAGATGGAAGTGTTGTCAGACAGTGCGATCAACGAATACCGCAATGGAACAAAGTGTACTGCAAAACAAATTTGTATTATGTAATTCAAGTGGAAATTGGTCTCAGTATATGATGTGGTGCACTCAACAATGCAGCCGTGTGCATCAGCAATCACATCGACTGATATCTCAAAATATAAAAATCAGCTGTACAGGTGTAGCAACAAATAGAAATTGTGCAGATATACCTAGCTATATTACAGTAATCATACTGCACAAGGCATTGCTGCACTTGTGCACTGCTTATTATTATTCCCTTTGGCCTGGTGAGAGCATTGCAGTCTGTGAACAGCATCGGAAGAGTATTCAATGAAATGGCACTGCATTTAACATTAACTGGTTATTAGCCTAACCCTTTCTCAAATGACTGTATTGGATAGGATAGTGATCAATCGGAGCAGTAAGCTGAAACATGTTGCCATATACAATGCTTCAGTTACTTGCAGTGATCCTTGTAACAGTGGACAAAGCATGTGTAAGCAAATACCATGTGATTCATTTTGATATCGTGCATAACACAAATTACTGTATTTGTGGTTATGCCATTTCCTCTCATTCCTTTCAGGTACCCTGCCATTAACACTGTTTGAAGGATGTAATAATGTCACTGTTAGTGTAACAGTAGACGAACAAGTGTTGCAGGCAATGGTAAAATTTTAGTAATTAATATCTTAGTAATCCTTGTTATATTTCAGCAAATTTCAATAGTAAATCAGCATAATTAGTTAGTGGAGGACCCTGGCTAGTATGGGGCTCACTCCAATTAGTCATGGCTTGATGCACAGCCAGCGTGCTGTAAAAGGTTTTATGAAACCTACACATCAGTATTTCGCATGATCCTGATTGTTGCGCAGAGGAGTGTGCTGGTGGAACTAACACACCAGTTTGCATGAGTTGAGGCTAGTTTTGGAGTTAACTGACACTTGAAGTGGCACGAGATTGCTTCAGTTTGCTAGAACTAACACATATCCATAATAAAAGACGTCATTTGTACACGTATATTAGTATAGCAACTGCAAGAAACTTATATTCATACCAGTTGTCACTAATACTTAGAGTTTAGTTTTAGAATACAACGCCGAGCCATGCCCCACCCTACCACACCAGTTTGCATGAGTTGAGGCTAGTTTTGGAGTTAAACTGACACTCAAAGTGGCACGAGATTGCTTGAGTTTGCTAGAACTAACACATATGCATAATAAAAGACGTACATTTGTACACATATATTTGTACAAATTAGTATAGCAACTTGTCACTGACACTTAGAGTTTAGTTTTAGAATACAGCGCCAAGCCATGCCCCACCCTATAGAGCTGCTGGTGTGTTTTGCTCAAGTGGCACTGCAATCAAGCTAGACCACAAGTACGGTAACTCGGGTTTACTATCATTTTTTTGCCAGCCGGGTACGCATGTAGCACGCACTGGACTCCATAATAGTGAGCATATAGCCTCACTTCAGTTTTCCATTGTATAGTTATGAGATAGAAAAATTTAATGGGCTACTAAATTGCTATTTAGGGTTTTATAATGTCAGCCGTCTTTCTAAATGTGTCAGATCGTACTCCTCACTGTGGTGTTCAATGAATAATGTCAGATCATGTCCGACCGAAGTCTGAGTTGCCAAGTCTAAAAATATAATTGTCACTAAGATAGGTACAAAATGACTGAGATAGGCCTATTTAGGGGGATTTTGAGTGTTAGTGCCATCAATATACTCAAGGGTTCTTCTGCTAGTGGCAACAGAAAGGTTTTATCACTTTCTGTACCCTACCAGCCTTTCTCTGTTATGCTGTTAGACACCATAAAAAAATTTGTTTGCCCTCCTATAGGTCACACTGCAATTCGGGGAGAAGTAACAATATACACCACATTTTAGTAGTTATCCGAACTGGAGTGCCTGGAGTTAGGCAAATAGTAAGTTGCAGAATATCTAGAAAGCACTTGCCCCTATTTTAGCTGCAATTACTACATCTACTTGTAGTAAAGAAGTAGTGAAGTATGTAATATGCTGGTTGAACTAACACACAGGTTTGTATGACTTAGGCTAATTTTGGAGTTATACTGACACTCAAAGTGATACGAGTTTGCTTGAGTTTTCTGGAACTAACGCAAATCAGTATAGCAAGTTTGTCATTTCCTATACCCTATCAGCCTTTCTCTGTTATGCTGCTAGACACCATTATATAATATTATTATAATTATTTCCCTTCTATAGGTCACACTGCAATTTGAGAAGCAGTAACAACATATATCACGATAATTTTGTTGAATAAGTTTGTAATGTTATAGTACCTGGTACTTCCGTAAATTTGCTGTAAGACTGTAAAGTTTGTACATTTGTTTGAGATCATTTTTATAATTGTCATGAATAGGTATAGAATGTCCATAGTAAGTGGTATGGAAACTCTGAAGAGTGCCTCAGGTACTTTTATTTCACCTATTTTAGTGTGTTAGCTCTCTAAAGAATGTCGATGCCTTACAAAGTAGTATAACAGCTTTAAATTTGTGCTGAGGTCATGCATGTACATACGTTGTGTTTTAGCAGTTAGTAATGGTGTATCTGTCTGCAGTGAACCCCCTGGTAATTGATATTTGTCTACCATAGACATGGTACATATTTTAGCAGGCACATTCGCTAATAACGGAGATTGGATTGGCATAATGTCAGTGCATTGTAAGGTCCACTAAGATGAGCAAACCTTGCTTTACTGGACAAACAAGCTGAATCACATTGGTGTACCTAAACCAGGCCTAGGGGCATCCATTGTATGACATAATCGCATTTACTTGCAGTGCATCATCACCTTGCTATCTTTAAAAAAAATGGGTTTCCCACTCTGCATCAAGGCAATTCTGCAAGGAAACATAAAGACATGGCATGTTTCTCGAGAAAATAATTATATTATGGGAAACATGGATATGCCATATTTTTATGTTTCCTTGAGAATCTTATGAAGTCACTGTTGTGTTTCCTTAGAGATTCCCTTGACACAGATTGCGAAACCTGTTATTTTTCACAGCGACAGTGCAAGTAATAACACAGTATGTACTTTTGTATCATCACAATGAAAGCCTTACATCCAATCCTCCCTTTATGAAACCATAGTTCGAGCTAGTGGCAAATACTCAGGTGTTTCTAAACACTGGACTAGATTCTCCACTGGAACATGAGACTGGAACATGGGACTGGATTATCGAACTGGAATGTGGGACTGGATTAATTGTAAGACTGGAAAGTGTATTGGTTCCTGATCCAGTAGTAGCATACCAAACCACTCCTTTATAGCATCGAAGCTTGGGTATTGTAGCTGAAACTTATAATAGATGTAAGGTAAGGTGGGGTGTTCGTTAAAGCATGAGTGGCTACTGCTGTGATGCTAGACCTCTGTGTGCACATTAGTTTGAAGCACCAAGCACGAACTTAATTCATCAAAAGTTTGTCACAAAATTGTGCCACGTTACCTTATTGCTAGCAAACCTCAGTAGGAACTGGAACTTAGCCACAGCGCAATTCCTTAGAGTACCAAAATCACCATGAATCTTATGCAATGCAATTTTAGTAGACATGTTATGCAGGCAATGGTCTAGTGCCAATACTGAAGTGTATTCTACTACTACGCTTTGCTGATCCTCTACTGTAGACAAACCAACCAATTGAATGGCTTTAAACCTGAGTTATATATAACCAGTGAACTATAAATCAAACAATAGGTAGAAGCCAAGCCACATTGAGATTTTGTAAGAAGGAAGTAGAAAAAGGTAAACCCATCAACACTAAATAATTCCTACATTGCCATCACTAGCAAGGCCAAACAGGAAAACTTGAGAAACGTAAACAAATTCCAAAAACTGATGATAAATACCACCAACAAATACATACAAACTGTCCAGCAAAATCGAATATTTCACTACTGCCACCAAGTAGCAAATATGATGTACTTGTCACATTTTTTTACACCACTAGTACTTTGATTTTGTTAAATATTTTGGTAAAGTCATTTCCCATCCCGTCCTTATTCTTAATGTGAAACAAATCCAATGCTTCTAGAGGAAAAATCATCTGTATACGTACATAAAATCAAAGATGTTTACAATCTGCTGACAATTGCAAAAAAATAATAATAAATGCGAGAGAAATGTTTGAGGAGCAGCTGAGGGAGGAAAGGAATAATCATCCTGACAGTTTCACTGATACTGCAGTTTGCATACCTTATAATGGCATGCATCTGCAACCTTGTACATCATGTAGGGACGATAATCTGTAAAAGTATTGTGGTCTCATTCCTACCTTGTTTGGTTTCTTTTTTGGGATTCCATTCCTACATTTCTTTCATTGTTTTCAAATAGTTTTTGGTGACTTGTATAATTTTTCATCACGGGTAAGAGGCTAACTCACACTCACGCCACAATGCCCTGCAGTCACCTAGTGGAGTTTATATTAGCAAAGGAAAAGGAAATGGCACAATTAAACTTTAGGAAAAAAACAGAAACTGCATCACATTTCGGCTTCTCGGGGTAGCCATCAATTTAGTTTGGAGATTTGACTTTCTCCAAGCTTCTACAGGTTTCCTGCCTGAAAACCTTTTTTTAAATTTTTTCCTTTCACTTGCCATTATAATTATGTATAGCTAAGTAAGAAAAACAAGCAAACCATTGCTTTTAATTTGGGTGAAAGTGCACCCCCATTCCTAAGTTCCACATGCACTACGCATAATTTTGTCTCAATTTTAGTGTAAAGACTTTGAAGAGTGGATACAGGTATAAATACTCCACACATAGCTAACAATGTACAATAACATAATATACTTAACAATGCATGCTAATGATTGTGGGAAAGAACTCTAGCGACAACAAAAATTCCACTTGTTCCAAATTATAGCATTGTGCTTACGAATGGATTCTTTACATAAACAGCATAGACAGCATTCATCATAACTGACAACCTACTACTTTAGTTAATTTGAAATATTCATACCAAACTACACAGCAGTTTTTTGACTATGATATCCCGCACTCTCCATGTCTCCCCCTTTGATGGTTTTGCTTTCTTCTTTTCCCCACTTTGGATCCTGTTGGACTGCCTCTCCTTCCTTCAATTGTTCTCCATTCTCCAGAAATGGTATTTCAGTCTTTTTGGAATGGGACGAGTGTGAATAATCCTTCTTGACTCTCCTAATGATGCTGGTGGAGCGGTGGAGGTCGAGATAACCGGAAATTGATTCCAGCGAATTGGAGATTGTGGCCACCAGATCACGAAAGTGTGGCCTCCTGACAGCATCTTTCAGCCAACACTGCTGCATGCAGGAATAGCTGTAAGGAAGATAAAATGATTATAAGCAGCTTAGTTGCATTTACCTTACAGTAACTGTGTGAATTCGAGCAAAGATGTGTGTGCAATCTCCATATTGGCACTATGATCAGCTATTGCATCCTTGCCAATAAAACATTAATTTGATAATGTCCAGTTTGCTCCTACAAGTACATTACAATATCCTACATATCCTTACATTTCTTCAGAGCAGGCTGAATTCTCCGGCTTTGAAAGTCTCTCGCCTCTCACAACCTGTCGAAGTATAGCTGCAGAGTCTACTCCAGGATATGGAAGCTTTCCTCCACTGTACACCTCCCACACTGTAACACCAAATGACCACTGCATATTGGTTGGAAAGTATACTAGCTAATTACAATAGGTTCTAATAAAAATTTACACTGCCAAGTGTACAGATTTGGGTAAGTCCTGAAATAATGGCACGGTCCACGTAGGAGTGTGTTATATCCTTAATTGCAATCCTTGGAGTATGGAGGTAAAATGTATGTTTGTATAAATAGACACTACCTACAGACTGATCAATAGCCTACCCATTTCTCTTACCCATAATACACTGCCAAGTGCATGCTAACATTTAAGGGCGTGTTAATGTAATATGCCTAGAAAAGTTTTTACCAAGGAAGGCTTACTACAGCTCCCAGGTTGGTGGAGTTTGTCTACCCTCTGTACAAGTACAGATATGAGTGCTAGAAACAGATGGTGATGCAAATATGAGTTTCAAGGGTCATAGCCTGTCTCTCCACTCTTCAGTAGCGGCCCAGGCTGGTCCTTGAAAATAATTATGATGCAGATAGAGACATCAATCTTCAAAACACTAGTCACTTTTCTATAGCTTTCCAGCAGCATTGCTTAACTGTTTCAGGGTTAATTTATTCTCGCAACTGGCTGGCTCATGAAATACCCCCGTCTCATCATGGACACTCACATCTCTACTTGCCTACCATTTACACTTTGCAGCAGAAGTATCCTCAATCAAACAATTCTTCAGCCAGCTAAATACCGAAACCATTAAACATGAAACTATTTTGTAAGCTAGCTAGAGGTTTTAAAAGGAATTACTCTTTTCTTTTGGAACCTTACCACATCGGTTTTCTCAGTGTAGATGCCATCCATTATGCTCTCCAGAGCCATCCACCTGATGGGAAGCTTGGTCTCCTCCTCCTCTTTCCCCTGGCGATAGTAGCTGGTGGAGTGGATGTCTACTGACAGACCAAAATCAGCCACCTTTATGATCCCCTCAGAATTAATCCTGTACATGGAGTGTCATACATTCCTAACAATAATTGATGATACTACACTTATTCCTTGCTTTTTTCCTTTAGCCTAGGTAAATTTACATGCAGTTTCTTGCTGCGAGATCCCTGTGGATGACTTTCTCTTGTGTAAGATACTCCATTCCTTCAGCAATCTGTAAGCATATGTTCAGGAGTAACTTCTGTGCACTTGAAACCTATTGGGATAGGTGATATTTTATTGGTTAAAGCTTCTTAACCAGAATTGGAGTACTCACACAATAATTTTACAATCACTGCTTCCACTAATGGTACTTAATTCTATTTAAACCTTAGTTGCAGTCGCATCATCATGCAAGAGTAAACTGGCTCTCTCTTTTCGCAAGTAATCCAGCAGGCTCCCATTTGCCATGTATGGCATGACAACGGCTGGGCCAGCACCACTATCCAGGCACACTCCAATAAGTGACATGACATGGTTGTGGTGGAAAGCTTTCATCTTCAGAACTTCCTCCGCCAATCCATGTACATCTCTAGCTGTAAACAAGCCTATATAAATACGAAATTTAGCATTGTAGTAATGACATAGGTACCAGGTATTGCCCGCGAAGGGGTGGTTAACTGCTGCAGTATAGTTACCTTTGAGAGTCTTCACAGCGACAAGTTCTGTTTCTGAATTTATATAACGCTTGAAGAAGGCCTTATAAACAATACCAAATTCACCTGTTGAAGAAATGAGGTTTCTGCTCAGAAAGGATGCATGATTAATTATTAGCTAAAGGATAAATTTGAAGCTGTACGTAATGTTAGTACTTTCAAGAATGGAAGTCTTATATTGAACTCCAGTTTCTCAGAATCTCAAATTTTGTTTCTATTTTAATGTATTAATTGTGTGTATTTATATATATGCAGGACTCCCTGAAAGACCAGTCAATGGCTGAAGGGACACTTCCTGTAAAATTAACTTTAAAACTTAGATACAGACTGAGACATATTCAGAGTGATGGCCGACCCAGAAAATGCAAGCACAGGCTAGTCTTGATAATTATTGGACATCGCTGAGTGTATTTGTAATGAAGCCCGTCAGTAGGCATGGTCTAACTGATTTGTCTCATGGCAGCTGATAGTTGCTAAGAGTCACTACAGATAAATCATGTACATGCACATTGAACAGCCACTCTTAGTATACAGTGTCTATAGTCAAGTGCACCAAAATGGCAGTATCAGATTGTGCATGGATATAGCTAGCTACTTGAAGAACACTATACATCACTGTAACCATGCACGCACTCTATTATAGTGCCAATATCAAGGAATACATGTGCTCCTTATGATATACCCACATTTGAAAAGGCAGCAGTTATGCATCAGTCAGTGGACATCAAACAATATCTTTAACCAGCCACTTTAATGTACATGCCTACCCTGCCCTAGCATATCCTTCAGGTGGAGCTGACCGACAGATATGATCAAATTTCTCGGAAGTGACTCCATGAGCTTGGCAGAGGCCAGTGACTGAGAACCTTCCAGTCTACAAAAACAGATCACCATTATCAATGTATGTATGCAAAGCGAAGAAACCATGATGATACAGTGCAATAATCTTAGATAGACACATTGATAGGGTTCCATCCACTAGAGGGGAGCCCCTCCCCCCCCCAAAAAAAAACAAAAACAAAAAAACAACAGATGCTTAGAAGATAATAATTTAATAAGCCCAAAAAGCCATCAAATGTTCTCTCAGAGTACTCAAAATCTCTGCAGGGACATTCTCTTAGATGTGAGCACATTACGCCAACCCATGTGCATGCCTACTCAGAGAACTGTGGCTGCACTGGAGCTGTCAGCTGAAGCGCATGGAGAGTCAATCTGGACCTATGTAAACATCATTTTACTACGGTGTCTATCAACAGCTAGGGTTGTCCTGCATGTACAATGTCATACAACAGGACATTATACTTGTACAAGTGTGCAGGACACAGCATGATTCAAATCATGTACTAAACTGGCAAACCTGTTTAGGTTGTAATTTGTACTGACAGGAATTTCAAATTTGTCAGTCTTCAGGGCTCTTCTTAAACAAACTACAGTCACAGCAATTATAAGAACTAGCAGAATAAAACCAATAGTAGCCATGACTGAAGCAGTTATCACTGTGGACTGGTCACTGTTTGAGGATGAATCCGTAACTGATGAACTGATTGTTGGTGTTTGGGAAGGGAAAGGGGAAGACATACGAGAAGCTGCAAAAAAGAGCATAATTATGTGTAATTTAGGCTTCTTGTTGTCTCTGTAATCATATCAATGCAAGTGAAATAATTATTAATATGAATATGCAAAGTGATGCATTGCATACTGTAGCATATCACTGGCAATGGTATGTACGTACATGTATTCTTTACACCTACCACACAGATTTATAGAATCCAAACAGGTATCATTTCCCAGTACATAAATTGAGGTTGCATTTTTATCACAGCACTCCTGATCACTGCTGAGGATAACACAGCTACCAGAGCAATTATTGCTCTGGGTATAGCATATTAATGCCCCCTCCATCACTGTAGTCTCAATCTCTGTGAAACAAAAATAAGCACAGCTGATCCCAAACTTGTGCCAGGTAATATAGCTACTTTATAAACTTAAATATGAATATCTCATGATATATTACACAGCTCCAATAAGAAAGCAAAATCTTGTATCACAGCGTAAGAAAGGAACTAATACATGGGGTACGGAGAGCTAAGAAACTAAGCAGGTGAGCCAAGTGAGGTATGAAACTATATAGCATTCAGATGAAGGCTTATGTAGTAAGAGCGAGAACTAAATGGAGGGAAACGTTACATCACATATTCTCTAGTTGAAAGCCTCTGTCAGGGTTGATAATTGGTCAGGGTTGGTCGGAAACTATTACATGCATTGTTGTGACATCATTTGGAGGACAACTGAATGGCAAATTGTAGAGCCACTTTCTTCCACTCAATATTACACATACATAATGATATCTTCACATACATACTTAACACAGGTGCATACACACATAGCCATCCTAAATCTCTAACACTCACACTCTACACATCTCAACCCACCACATTGGTCATCATCAATGATTACCACAGTAGTCACAGCAGGGCTGACATCAACCGAAAGGAGCCCACTTGCATCAGGAAGGCTCAGAGTAGCATTAAATTCAACTAATAGTTCTTCTTGATAGTCATTATCTACAATGGTTATGTTCAAACAGCATCTCTGCCTTGTGTGGCTGAAGTATCCCAAAAGAAAAGTTGAGTTATCCAGGGAGCCATTAAGGCAGTCATTCAATGGGTCTATACTGTAGTCAATTCCTGGTTCTAGATGAGCAGAAACACTATACATGTGAATTAGACAGCAAACAGCTGAACGCTTATCAATCAGATGCACAACACCCAGACACATCCAAAACAAATTATAATAATTATGTATGATAAACAAGGTTAAACGTACTTGCACTTGAACTTGATGTTTTGAGATTGAGCAAAAACTCTTTACCAATTCTGTTGAGTAGTACACCGACACAAAAGTGTATTTCTCCAACATTCTCAAGAATATATGTCTTTGATGAAGTACTGAATCCAATTATCACACCTTAAAACATATAAAATAAATTACCAATTAATATATTCATAACATAATTATATAACAGAAGCAGCAAAATGTTTCTAAACTAGAAACTGAAAATAAGCACTCCTGAGGTGTAGACTCTATGCCTACAAATCTTTTTTTTTTTTTACTAAATATATACATTGACTTTATATTGTTTTCCTCACGGTCATCATCGCTGATATGAATGGCAGTATTGCTGCATGTCTGAAGGAATCCAACACAGTTTGCAAATGAAGGTGACTGTAATCGGCGCCGTAGCTTCAAAAGTTGTGACCGGTTACTTTCTGCAACATCATCATTTGTAATCGCAATGTTTATTACCATTGAGTTATTATTTCGAAGTTCAGGTTTAAATGGAATAAATTCTGCATTGGTGATGTTCAATTTCGACATACTCACCCCTCCATCCTCTGCTTCAATAGTTAACACAAATTCCTGTTGTGAGGGCCTGTCTGCTATGAGAGATATTGCAGGAGAGCTTTCTGATTCTTGAAATGTATAGGTCTCTTCTTCAAACATAATGCTGATTTCTGTTAAACAAACAAAAATTTCCGTAATGTGTGTGTACCGTGCAGTTTATTTGCACAAGTAGTTCATGTCCTGAGTTAATCTAGAGGCAATATCTAAGTCTACACCAAGTTGATAATAACTAAGCATCTAAAAACCCGTCTGCATCAAGGTTAGTTCATCTGGTAGTCATAAATAATTTAATGCCATGATATAAAAGCAACCGTGACGATAGAATTGCCTGCGGCAAATTTCAAGACTATCAGGTCAATCGTAGGTCATAGCTAACAGCTACTTTCGTGCACAATAAATACACTGCCAAATGAAAGATCAGAAGGGGGTGGTAAATTTCAGGACTGTCTGGTCATTCGTAGGTCATAGCTAATAGCTGCTTTTCTGCACAATAAATACACTGCCAAGTGAAGGATAAGAAGGGAGTGGTAATAGAATGTAATGTTTGGCATGAAGGAGGGGTCACAGAGGACACACGATTGTGATCCATGCACGAAAACTAAGATTTGCAACCTAGGGTTTCTCCACCGGCAATGGCATCTCTGAAAGTTATATGCATGCTGTCTTCAAACTTGTGGTGCACAAAGAGCTAATTACAGATCCACCACAGTTTTATTGAAGAAGGCTTCCTACAGCTCCCAGGTTTGTAGAGCTTGTGTAGCCTCTGTCTATGTAGGGATACAAGTGCTAGAAACAGACGGCAAGATTGAGTGACGCGCATGTGAGTTTCGAATAATACAGCCAGTCTCTCCATTCTCCCATGGCAGCCATGCATGGCTGATCCTTGAAAATATGTGGCAAACAGAGACATCAATCTCTCAAAGACCAGCTTCGTAGTTTCATAGCCTCTCCAAGAGCATTGCTATATGCACAGTTCCGAATAAGTTATTCTCATGACAGCTCATGAAAATATCTGCATCTCGCCATGCCCAGGTCATGATTCATTACATCCACATCTCTGCTCCTCTGCAATACACAGTCTACTCGCCCATTGTACTTACACTCGGCAGAGAGGTCACTCAATAAATTTATGAGCAATAAATCTTTACACTTGGTTGGAAGTGTATTACACGCCCTTCTTATCTTTACACTTGGCAGCGTAACTAATTATCTATGCTAAATATTATAGGAACACGTCAACAGGTTCTGTACCGATTCTGATAACAGAAATTTCAACAAAGTTTTCAACGCTGGCCACAGCAGTGTGCACTAACATTAGAAAAGCCACCACAGTAAAATCATGAAAACTTAGGCCAATTTGCTGATAATGAAAGAACTGACTTAAAAACTATCAGCTTGCAAATTTATGAAAAGTGTGTCATGACAAGTTTGTTCTGGAACTCGGAAAGAAGGTACAAACTTAGGATGTTGCAGATTGGCTGCGTATTATTTATTGCAAAGTATATGTCTAATGTTATATCAAATCGAGGTGCACAGTAGCTACATCTATAGTATGTTGATTCACAGTCATTTCTAAAGATTGTGGAGTCTTAGCAGAAATAGATATAGCGCAGAGGAGACTACAAAAATAAAACTGCCAGCAATACAGGCAAGGTGTGTAGGTATGCCCTGACTGGTTTAACTAGTTGAATTGGGTCACTCATCCATGGTAAATAGGTGAGCTTGAATGGGTGAGCTTGAATGCAAATCTAATGAGATCATACACTCAGTAGCTTATGCAATCAGTAAAGATTGGGTCCCTGTGCTTCTGATGCACTGATGGTTCAAAACGTCTGCCAGCAGAAGCTTTCTCCTGTAGCTACTCGTTAAAGACTTTGCTGAACTTTTCAAGATTATAAAGCTTCTGCTGTTGGCCCCTGTAGCACTAAACAAAGACTGGTTCAACTGTGGAGGACAAGCATGTTGCTGTGCACTCTGATACGTGTAGACACATCTGTGTACATGTAGCTTAAGAACACGCTATTGCTCCCTTTCATGCATTCTGATTGTGCATATATGCAGCAGAGGTGTACAATAATGCATATTTCTGACATGCGCATACTGATTTATGCTTATCTTCCATGCACTATTACCGGGTGCAATTTTCCCCCCGATAACATTCACCCTATGAATCTCTGGCCTACATGTGCACGTACTTATCTCTTGAGTTCATGGTTTGTGCTTTGCAAAAAAGCACAGAAAGGGCAAAAAAAATCCTAAATTATCTAACATAATCTAGATATTGCACAAAATGTGGGAAACATTTACTGATAACACATCCATGAAATAATAATTCTCTTACCATCATCATCTTTGAGTGTACAGGACATCATACGGTTTTGGAGTATTATATCACCTGTATGATTAGCTACAAGTTGAAGAGCTAGAATAATGAATTCTTCAGACTCGTTTATCTCATCGTCAGCAATTGGGAGAACAAAATTTGCTATGTCTTCACTCTTATCATTATGATCAAAAGTCACTGTAATTTCTAAGTCATCAAAGTCCGCACCTATAGCAAAAAATAGAGAGGTCTCCTCTCATACACATTGTAAGCCTATATTTTCAGCTCTGCATACACTCACTGTCAGAAGGTTGAGGCCCACACACTCCTGTTAGATTCATCTCATTCAATTCTATAGTTACATTCAAGGTCAGAATGGACGCTATTCTGGCACCTCTTCTCATCACAGAAATGCTTATGCTTTCATTCTCAGCACCTTCACAATGAGCATCAGCAAAGCCAACTCTAATTTCTGCATTGAGATAATTATGTATTAAAAGCACGCAGTAAGGAAATTAATCATTAGCTACATTCTATACCATATAGCTTCGCTCTCTAGCCCATACACATGACTTCTTAAGGAGTCAGGTGAACATTTCTTTCACACTACGTGTTTAATTTCCGAACAGCAGCTGCAATATATACAAAGCCACTGTTTGTTTATACTATTTTTCATCTTGCAATGTGAATTTTTTGAGATATGCATGGAACAGACAGACAGACAATGGACACAGGTGGTTGCAATAACCCTTCCACCTATGTGACAAAAATTAATAATTACTGTGTGCATGCAGTAAGAGTTTGCCATTAGCTAATTCATTGAAATTCTACAATAAGCTGTGTCTAGCTGTATAGATCTCTAGCCTGTTCCCAGTTCATGTGCAACTACTTTGTTAGGTGCAGCCCTAGACTTATCTGCATTTATTGTACTCACCATCATTATCTGTAATGAGTATCGTTGTGGTAAAATATTCTCCCAGTCTCAAATCATCCGAGAAATTACTCAGTTCAAATACAATACTTTCTGTACCTTCTACTGCAATATCATCGTCAATAGTAGATAGGTTTAGCCACAGATATCTAGTTGTAGTGTTATCAATTGGGTCAGTTGGGTCAATTACAATGCTCAGATTCTGCTCAGGTTCGAATTGTGGAAGATTAAAATCTTCTTGAACTGAAGGAGATAATTATTATAATCACTAACATTAACAAACTACTACACCCTAGCAATTTCATAGGCTTCTCCACAACCATCTCAAGCTACTGCTAAAACATTGTACTTTGGCCAATCACTTGGTTACTGAAACATAAGTCCACATGCTGTACCTAAAGGTCTTCATATAATAATATACGCTTTTATAATAATATACGCTTTGATCTAATTATAGAGTTAAGTATATTCTTGGATGCAAAATTGATAATACTGATTGAATGAACAACTACATCATTGATTATCCTCACATGCAGCTGAGCCATTGATGGTAACAAACAGTGCCAAGGGAATTTCATTCCTTCCGAATATCTGTACTCTCAAACTCAGCTGTGTTCCTTCCATGACAGAGTACGTAGGTTCTTCAAACTGGATGGTGAGATCTGTACCGAACATATTATTATATATATGACAGTGTGAATGCATACCTTCACTGTGTAGTACTACATGTATTCTATTACCTCCAGAGATCAAAGTATGGAGTAGATAGAGTATATTTTAAAGGAAGTACAACTCAAATGTTCTAAAATTAATGACAAGTGAATTATGGATACTGTCAAAGGCAAAGAGGGTGTAATGTAATATGGTATGAAGGAACGATCACAGAGGATCACTTCTACATGCCTCTTCGATAAGCTGTATCTTCTTTCTACTCAAGGCATTCTCAGTTTTCCTCCCTGGACAAAGATGCCTGGAAGCAGTCAACCTTCAAACTTAACATTCTGGCATATGTGTCCCTAGTTGACCGATGTGCTGACTACACCATAGACAATTACTCCCTATCCATTGAGAATTTAGCACCCAACTGGACAGATGCCTTTCATATTATCCATACGATACACAGGAAGAACATATGTGTCTGCCTGCTGATGGGGTGTGATGGCTTGAAGGTCCATAAAAATCCTTATGTACATCCTTAGAACCTAACTACATCTTCCTTAGCCTCAGCACTAACACCTGGTCCGTACATGGTTATTATCTTCTTCTCTGTATACTCTCCCAGTCTCCATGTCAGCAACCTCATCCACACCTTGACACACAACTCCCTATAACACGATACCTTCATAGTTGCTCACCACTTCTGGAACTTCTGCTTTAAAGACATAACCACTTCTCCAGTCATTCAGGCATTGTCTACTAATACTTACTCTATCAGTATCCAACAGACTTTCAAGGGTTTTCACCATCCTACCACCTCCATAAAAGTTACCAAGTACACAGTCAGGATGAGGAAGCAAAGAAAGCTGAAGAAAAGGCACTTAAAGCAGAAAAGT
The DNA here is from genome assembly GCA_963921505.1 of Phakellia ventilabrum. Taxonomy (NCBI): domain Eukaryota; kingdom Metazoa; phylum Porifera; class Demospongiae; order Axinellida; family Axinellidae; genus Phakellia; species Phakellia ventilabrum. Next base: position 16,809,923 of record OY997378.1, read on the forward strand.
GAGCCAAGAGATCTAGAAAGACAACCAATAAGAAGACAGCTGAACCCTCCACATTTTCTGCACTGCATGATCACAAGAACAAACTGGTACATGAATGCCGTCTTCAAAATTGCACACAAAGCATGAGGGATCGGAAACTGCTGAAATCAGCGTAAAAGATTATGAAGAATTACATGGATTACTAGGGATTATTGACAAATTACATGGATTAAAAACAAAGTGCATTACATACTGAAACAAGATATTAAGTTGGCAATTATTCTTCCACATCATTTTCCCTTTTGCCGCACCAGAGTTGGCCCGTACGACTACTCCACTTCGAGGAAGCGGAAGTCACGTGCATTACAATTAACTATGCACAGTAATACCCTGGTAGTACTTGAGCAATGGTCCACTTTCAGTGGGTGATGTAGTGTCCAGAATGTCAATGATCGTTGAGATAGTAGCTTAAACTGGTAGATATGTCCATTTACTATGTTGTTGTAGATTACAACTATGAGATTACTGGAATTATACTATACCTAAGTCATTCTAACCAATCAGATTTCAGCATTACAGGTAAATACTGCTTCGTATTCTACCGCGCGAAAAAATATACCCCGATTGCTTACGTAAAGCGGGTACCCGATTCCGTTCCAGTCGTTCAGAAAGCTGTGGTAGGGCTGGTGGCTAGGGTAGCCTAGGCAAGACGTATGGCGTTTTTTGCCCGTAAATCGATGTGGGATAGCACGGTAAGCTATTGGTCTCCATCTATAGCTAGTTTTGTTGCGTTTCTGTGTGTTTGTGCGTGTGGCCACGCTGCCAGCCTACCGTTTTTTTTTTGCCAAAATGGCGCTAGGGCGGGCTAGACGGGTAGCTACCGTGGCTATTAGCTGTTGTTCATGTCTGTTACAATTGCTGGGAGTGTTTCGCCACTTGTAGCTACTATTTTGCGTTGTGAAAGCTTGCTAGCTACCTAGTTTATCGCGTCGTGCTGAACGGCACCTTTCGAACCTTCTGGCGAGCAGTAGCTTGCCTTGCAGTTCTTGATGCTTTGGCAACTCTTGTCAGAATGACTTAGGCATAGTATAAAATAGATAGACCACTGCGTAGCGGGGTGTATGACCCGTTATCTACCTTGGGAAAAATTATCTCCCGCGGAAGCCGAGGAATTACGAGGGCGAAGCCCGAGCTGGTCATACACCCCGCTATGCAGTGATCTATCCTATACTTACTATTGGATTGGAACCATGGAATTATGGTGGTGACTGTATGAGACTATGAGGCAGTGTCCCCAGATTTACGAAGGAGGCTACTACAAGCTCCCTGATTAGTAGAGTATGTACCCTCTGTAATAGCGGAGATATAAGCACTATAATCAAACGGCATGATCAAGCGATGTGACAGGCTGGTTCGTGAAAATATCCCTGTCTCACACGCCCAGGTATCATTACTTCTGCATCTCCACTCGCCGTACTTACTGTACACAGTCTGCTCACTCACTATACTTACACTTGGCAATGTGGTTGCACCTTAATAGCAATTTATACCAAACTGCATTATCAGACCCCTTATCTATGCCAGACACTTACTGTCATTATCCACAATGATTACTACAGCCTCTGCCTGTGTGATTAATACATTTGAAGTAGTAGAGACTAGGGTGATCCGGCAAGTAAAACTCTCATTAGCTTCCACAACTCCATCCTCCAAAATTGGTATTAAAATGCTCGTGATGGTAGTGTTGATCGTTATGTTAGTAAACATCCCATTGAAATCTTCCCCGGCTGCGAAAAAATAAACAGAAAAAAATGACATTCTAAATCAGTCATACTCCTGCATAATATAAAATTTTACCTTGGGCTGCATCTTCCAAGGTAATGAACTCCACCTCAACTGACTGGTTCAGGTTGAAACCTTCATCAAAATTCAGTAACAACTGGACAGATACATGTGTTTCATTTTCTCGGACACTATAGACTGAGCTGCTGAAGTTAAGCGCTAGCCCCACTAAAATAATTGAGAAATCAATATACAATATTAGTATCAACATAATTTTACAGACACAACAAATCTAAACTATAAATAGATCAGGATCAAGTCTGAAAGCACTTTCTGCAATAGTGACATGCCAATTGATGTGCATGTTGCATGTGCAAGCGCAGACAGTACAGCATGTAGTTAGATGCAAATTGCGTTGGATATACAATACAACTTCTGCAAAGTTAGTCTTCATCAGGGCAACTGTTAGCTTTGTAAGCTATAAGCTTACTCTGGCTGGCTAGCCAGATTTAGCCAAAGGTTGACAGTGACTAAATGGTAGTTAAGCGCACTACAACTGAAGGCTAAATGAACTATAAGCACCCTAAACTCTCTCACAAAAAGCAGTTTTTGATAATAGAATGGCAGGTAGTTCAGTTTAAAAACCCTAAGCTCAGTCAATTACATGCTGCCTCCAAGTTATGTTGCTATTGCTGTAATATGGATTGCCATATATATATGGGACTAGCCTGTGCACACGTAAGTGTCTGTAATATGAACGTGTAGAATGTTGACTAGTACGTCTTGCACTATAACCATTTTGTACTGTATGGCTGCTACAATAATGTCACTACTGTTACTACAGTAATGTATTATCAAATTAATAAATAAAAGCGATTACTCTTTGAACTCACCATCGCTGATGAATACGGTGGATGCATTAGGACTGATCACCACTTCATTAACATCAGAATAATGAATTAGGCTCACGGTGAAGGTCTCTAGGGATTTCTCAAATATATCATCATCACTGATAGCGATCTCCACAGGGATCACTGTAGTTGTTTCATCAAGGATTAGCTGCTTTGTCAGCAAAATAAAGTCATCACCAGCTGAATAAGAAGGGAAAATACAGTTACTGAATGAATAGAGTAGTTACATAGGCAACACTGTATATGCAAGAGAGTGTACTTGGGGGGGGGGGGGGATAGTTAAACCACCTTTATGTATGGTGGATATTGCACAAGTGTGTAAGTCAATTCAAGCACGAGGGCAAAGCCTGAGTGCTCTAATTGAGTATACGAGTGTGATTATTATTTTTAGTGAAGGCTACACGTTCATTGCTATAGCATTCGTGTAGCTTGCTAGTTTGAATGAACAGGAAATTTTGCTGCGATAATCGGTGTAGTGAAGCATGGTAAGTTATTGTTCTCCAGTAAATTACTTCCAGCAGATAGCACTATTTGGCACTGTAGTAACAGAAACTTTTTTTGGTGTAGGCGTTGATATTCCCAGCACATATAGCCATCAACTTGGTTCAAAGATTCGACATCCACCAAGTTCCCACCGAGCTCCTATCAGAAATAGGCCTGACTGAGAAATTCACAGATGCTATAATAATAAAAAATTACTCACCAGTAGCAGTGTCAGAGCCAAGAACGTGTGTAGAGATGTTCACAGAGACACTCCTTCGAAGGTCTCCCTCTAGTACCGCTACATACACAATCACATCATGTATCCCCTCTATCACAGTGTACTCAGTTTGGTTGAACCCAACTCTGACAACTGTAGGTGTGTATAGAAGAAGAGGCCATTAATTAATTACTAATAATATATTTATTTGTGCAACTTGGCAGGGATAGCTATGCAAAATTTGCATTTGACCTTGACTCATTTTGTTAGCTACCACCCCATAGTTAGTTGTAGCTAGCTAAGTAGCTATGCCTATGTAATGTTAACAAAACAAGCAAACTGCACTCGCAGGTTAAAGATTATGGGTCAGTAGACGTAGCTATGGGTGAACATAGAAATGGATAAATAGAGCAGTGGGTAAAGTAGCTAACTAGCTAGTCCGTTTGTAGCTAGCTATAAAGTGAAGATATAAAGTAGCTGTCTGTTTGGTCCGTACGTGATGCAGTATAGGTCGTTTGCGTGTGCACATGTAGCTATGATGGTACGCCAACTTAACTGCAGATGTTCCCATTTTTACGGGGGCACCAGCCCGGCCCTGACGCCCACATGGTTCCTACGCCACTGTCTTTTACAGCACATTAATAGTCCCCTTCCATGAGACTTCCACCATGATGGGCCTCGCACCAGAATGGGCCTTCCACCATGATGGGCCTTCCACCAGGATGGGCCTCCTGCCATTATGGGCCTCCCTCTTTTGATGGGCCTTCCACTTATAATGGGCCTTACAGATGGGCCTTCCACCATGATGGGCCTCCCACCATGATTGATGGGCCCCAAGGCCTATAGCTAGCTAACTGTCATTTCAACCCATATAGGGTTATCTCTGTTGCCATGGCAACAGAGAATATAGGTTAGTTAAGTGCATATCAATAACATCACTTTACTGGGGGAAACCCGCCAGATTATATTTCTCTGGTGGGGATAGCAGCAGACTGAGAAAGGCATGCGTTGTTAATTGGCCTTTCTATCCTTTTGAAATTGGAGAAATATTTGTGTAAAGTGGTCCACTTGTTTATGCATTGTTTCGTAGACAGTACAATTACTGTATTACTAATGGAATTGGTGTGTGGAATAGTAGAGAATATCAATTTTTTCAGCAGGCAGGAAGCATTCTTGTAGCTAGCTGTTTCCTTTCGCCCTGAAAACCAATCATCCTGAAATCTGTAAAATACCATGTTCTTTTCTTTGCATATGCTCATCGTGATTGAGAGGTTCTTAGGCAACCAAACCTGTTGAAAGTGTAAGTACTGTTGATATGTCTTGTGACCACGCCACTTGTTTTTTCTGCATTAGCCCTCTCCAAGTGTTTTGCTATGTTTTACTAGGAGAGAGATGCAATTTGCAGTGTATACGCATTAGTGGTCCCTCTAGACATGGATGAACAGAAAAGTGTAGCAAAGTACAGTATATATGGATTGAGTGTAGAGTCAAGGATTTTGAGATGAACTATAATTGTTCCCTTTTGACAGAAGAATATTCACTTCATCCCACTCACCACACCCCCCCCCCCCCACCCCCAAGCGTTGTTCTACAAAAACCCTGCCTAGTTGTCATACAAATCATATAATAATCGAGGAACAGTGTGAATCACCAGACACTTACAATCATCGTCCAGTATCTCCACGAAAGTCACATTTGGCTCGAGTTTAATATTTGGAAGTAAATCTGATTGAAATTGATCCAGTATAACTTGCACACTGAAGTACTCCACTTTCTCCAGTACATCATCATCAATGATTTCGACATCAACGCATTCTCTTTCCATTTTGAAAGCAAAGTCGATACGGTAGTCACGGAGTGCATGATAGTCACTAGAATCTTCAGGTGTAAAGCAAAAAACATGATATACAAACTCTGAGAGAACTATGTATGAGGACATAATGCTCCAAATGTTGTCATTTATGTTATTAATAAACCCCATTATTCTCAACAATACAACTCCCAGCGCAGCTTTCTATACACTATCATTTGCCAACAGGAGGCCGGTTCATCTTTCAGTCAATATCCATGGCGGTTGGCTACTTTAGCCTACCCAGCAGTGACACTATATAGAGAAGAATAGCTATTCTATTCCAAAAATTACTGTCAAATACACGTAGCCATTTGCATATGGCTGCTGGCAGTATGACTCATGTTACTGCTGCTGCCGGTGCTGGTATCCATGTTTTGTACCCCTTCCATAGAATAACCTCCTACAGTATGTAGCACATTAATCTATGCTCTTTTCACATGCCATTATTATTCAAAAACTTATAGTAGCTACACCCCTAGAGAAAACCTACCAGCAGCAGTGCCACGGACAGTGTTGACAGCAAGACTGACACGTGCAAGTTGAATTTCTTGTGATTCATTTATGCTTATTATGCTGATACATAGTTCAAGGGATCCATGGGTTTCATTCACAGCAGAGATATTTTGCTCCCATCCAATAATCACATCTGAAATACAAAAAAAAACAACAGATAGACTTTGTATATCTTTAGATGATAACCAGTAGATATTATAGTTTACAGCAACTGTTAAACTCCAACATAGACGACAGAACCATAATGTAATTTATTACTCGTGAGTCTCAATGTACATACTTTAAATTTGCATGTCATAGTACTTTCTACTATATTTATCAGCTCAACATGCACACACACAGAAATACACATGCATGCACATACACACATACACACCCACATACAAGCATACTCATACACACATGTACAACTCACCATCATTATCTATAATGACAATAGTTGCTCTGGCAAAAAGATTGCCACCATTAGCACCAAGGTTGATGCCTGTGAGTCCCGCTAGATCTGGTATGGACAGCTCAATTTCAAAGTATTCTTTGGGTTCAGGTATATCATCATCAAGTAGTTCAAACTCGTAATTTATGAACTGCTCACTGCTATTAAACTCATGCCTCTGTAAACTATTTGCTCGAAAATCTTCATTCCGACCCCGTACTGCAGCGGTAGAATTACTTCCAGTTATAAGTCTGGCAAACACATCTAAAGTAATTTCTGATTGCTTATTATTGTCTTTGAAGATTGGAATTTGCATCATATGTCCACTGGCAACATCTGCTTCAAAGACTGTATACCTCTGTTGTTTAAACCCAATATTGATTGCTGTAAAAATGTGACAATACAATATTACATTTTCAAGCATATCACACTGCTGAGTGCAAAGTATAGCGGGCGAGTAGAGATGAGAATGTAACGAATAACGACCTGGGTGGGGCAACACTGAAAAAATACATACACAACAGCCCAAACTGAAGAACAACAGAGGAAAACTATTTTATGGATCAGCAGCTTGTATTGTGAAGATCTGAGTTTAATTATGTCTGAAAATTTTGAGATAATATTATAAGCTGAAATAAAAGTTTTCAAATACTAATTTCCTACACTGCTAGTATGCACTGAGGTGGCAAAAACTACAAAAGCTGCGAATTGCACCCCAAATTTTAATGATCATGATTTCTCTATATGCACTCCTCTATGAAGCCTCATAACAAACATTATGTACTATGTTGAGAATAATCGCATAGCCAACTGTAAAGTTGGGTGAGTAGAAGCGGATGTACTTTTAATTATGACTTGGGTGGGTTGAAACGGGTTGCAAGCAGTCCTAAATGAGGTAGCTTAATTATAACTAAGGTCAGCAATTTAACACAATAATATTTTAAGCAGGGCCTGCAAAATATTCTCTTGTTTCCTATTACACATAATACATTTCGCAAAATATTTGTCTCGCTTACGATCATTATCCAAGATTCTTCCCAAGCTGGCATTCCGTGTACCCTGTAGGTTAACTCTGTCAGGATCTATTGCACTAACCACCTCCAACAGTATCACAAAGTACTGCTCCACTTCATTGATGTCATCATCTATCAGTCCAATATCAACAGTCTTAGTAGCTGTATCCCCAGCTACAAAGGTTACAGTCTGACGGTTTGTAGAAAAATCAGCAATACCTGTGGAAATATAGAAAAAAACTGTCATAATACTACAGGTCACAGTAGTCCACTTCTGAGCTTACTTGTGGCAATGTTAGGTCTCTTAGGATCAGAAGCAGGGAAGTCTAAGGAGAGTCCCAAAGAACGGCTAAGTACATCAGTGTAGTTCAATGGAATAATTTCAACAGTCAGATCCGTAGCTATATTGGTAATCAGTTGCACCACAGGTCTTATGAATCCTACTGATTCTTCATTAGAATAATCTGGTTCGGTGAACTGAAGTTCAGCACCTGAGTAAAAAGTAAAAATGTGTTATAGTAACTTAATAATCTCTCTGGAGATTCTGACTATTGCTGTAGGCTTACAACATACTGTAATTTTCGAAAGGCTTACAACATACTAAAGATTGCCACAGTATTATAGTATGTTGTAAACCTACAGCAATAGCCACAATCTCACATGAATTCATTTGCATAGACACCGATTAAAGAAAGCAGCATAAGTTACATTCTGTATCTTCAATCACAACACGTATCATGGGATTCACAAAATGACCGGGAATTTCAGGATCTAGGATGTTTCTTCCAGCATTGTTGACTCCTATCAGGGATAATGTGAAGTCCTCAGTTGTTTCCAATGCAACATGGTCGATTCGAACAAAGGTAGAAAGAGAAAACGGCTCCGTAGCATTTGATCCAACTACCTCAAATAAAGTTGTTTGAATTGTGAAATCGGCATTGGCACCTAATGCTGCAAAAGAACGAGGCAAATGAATCAACCGTGTATATGGTAGCTAAAAGGAGCATTGCTAGCTAGATGAAAGTATGCAATATGATGGTATAAAATTTGAAAATGAAAATCACATCAGTGCCATCTGCTAGTGGATTTTCAAGAATAAAATAACCCTGTCTCTGACTATCTTCCATCCATCAATCCGTCTATCCATCTGCTTATTCGTCTGTCTGAGTATCTATCAGTTTGTCTATCTGTCTGTCTGTCTGTCTGTCTGTCTGTGAATATACATGCATCGGTTGTACTTATAAAGGCTCTACAGACCTACATGTTGCCAAAATTGCCTATTCCCCACAAAATGCTCAACATACCTAATGATTGTCTGAACGTAATATGGAGTGTGCTCAAAATGTTTTTCCGTAGTATTCTATCAAAGCAAAACATCATGCACTTGTACGAGAGAGTGTTTTGGCTCACAAACTGTCACTTTCAACAGTGTTCAGAATTAGGTTCTAGATGTCCTAAGTGTTTTGTAGGAGCTTAGCTAACCTATCAGTAATAAATGTTCTGCTAAATACAGACGTTTTTGTGATAGACATCGTGATAAGTGGTAAACATGGGCAGCTTTGTGAAGATTATATTTACCTGGTGCATAAATGATTGGTCATGTTTAACTTGTTTCTTTTTCTGATCATTAAATGTCTACTTGTGTCTTAATATGGATGAGTATACATGTAAGACATATAATTATATTCTATTACAGACTAATCTAACTTTGTACTATACTGCGTGGGCAGTTCAAAGATGCTGGTTGCAGTCAATAACTCACAGACAGCTGCCTATGCTCTAAATTCCAATTACAGTAGTTAGAACTGAGCAAAGAAAACTTAATTGAGCTGTCTGCACACCACAAACCAGTGTGTTCATGGAGCGTGAAGTGAGAGGGATGTATAGTACAAGCCACTTAGATGATAGCATTTTTGCGATTTACAGGAAATTCCTGCAATGAGGACCCTGGAGGTTTATCATACCACTCTGTCCGGTTGTTGCGGAATAAGTCGTTGTGTATATGATACTTTCAGACACATGTACATACATACATACATGCAAATGTAGAAGCGAAAAGTGTAATTCTATGTAGTGCTTTTGAGGACTGAGTAGGTAAATACAATACTTTCACATTCTTCACAATTTTTTTTTAGATCTTACTGTACTGTGTCCATGTGTGTAATGTGCTCACTCATTTGCATTTTATATTATATTCATTGTGTGTGTATGTGGAAGACAGGAATGGTAGACCGATCGAAGTACATCTGCAGTCAGTACCATTCACACAATTACAAATGAATATAAATCTCACGCTTAAATAATGAATCTAGTGACTTGACTTACTTGCATTTCCTCCAACTGCTATCTGAAAGCGTGCTGTATCTCTGTTGTTAGAAGATGTCAAGTTTTGCACGTTCCCTCCTTTAATAAATCCTATGGCCAATATTTGGTTTTCAGCTTGTTCTTGGAGAGAAAGCTCTGTCCCATTGAACCATCCAAACACTGTAAGGGACAACATGCAATGCGAAATGTTTATGATCAACAGTAGAGGGAATTAAATCAAACTGATTACGCCTACACTAACACGATTGAAACCAGTTTACATAGTTGATTGTATAATTAGCTTTACTGATCATTTATGTGACAGCCAACCTGGTATTCATATTTTTATCACTGCAATGAAACACCAGCTAACCATGACGCTTGAGAATGCTAAGATTGCTTCAAATTTTTCGTGTTCACTGCATACACACTAATCGTGAAATTATACACAAAATTATGACATGTATTAAATATGCAACTAGCTATTGTCTACACACTACAAAAGCCATTCAAAACTCACATGCCAAATTACATGCATGCATCAAACTATCAGAATTTAACCATGTACCAAAGCATGGCCCATATTTTATACCATTCATATGCTCATCGTACCGTTACAAACACATCTACATACCAGTGCAGGGAGTGCAAGATGCAATTCCGGTTCTTTGAAAGAAATATCCACGCGGGTTCATGCAGCATTCCTCAACGGATGCAGCACTAAAGGAGTCACCATTACAATTGAATTCCCCACTATTTGAAGGTGTAGTGTAGCATGTGATCAGAGCACTTCCTGTATATATGGAATAGCAATCAATTAGAATTGTTCCTACACTTGCTACACCTCCTCACATGATTCAAAATAGAGAAACCCTACCTCAATTTTATCCAAGGATAGTATAAACTGATTACCTATCACACAGTACCGATTACAGTGTATAAAATATTACTTAAGCGGAAAAATATTTTGCTTGCTACGTTCAGGTTTTGTAATGCAAGAAAACATGAAACAAAGCAAAAAAAGTCTATTTTTAGCGACTAGTACACTTACCTTGATGCCAACTGCGTGATAACTGGTACAGCCACAAGTAGTGGTACCATGCATGGTGTGTTACAATATAATATTATACGCATTCATGATAAATGGGCTCCACTATCACCGTTTGTACAAAAAAGTGTCTCTACCTGCCTTTGCTAAAAAAGGAGAGTAAAGGTGCTGTAACAATCACAATTCTCTTGGTGAAGCATGTTATTGATTTTCAAGAACTGTTACTACATGCCGTTTTGTTCCGTTCCATTCTTCATAATGGAGGTTACACAGCATCGAGCACGACCTGTTCTGCTAGGATGATCATAATAAACGTTAATCGTCCTGTAGCTAAATTCTCTCAAAATAGACATGGCGCTTGATTTGAATATTGGATGCCACACTTATGAAACTGCTTTCTAACTGCTACTCTGGCTAAACACAAAGCAGAAGGAGCATTCGGTAACTGTGATCACCGCCATGAGTGCATCAGAGTACAGTAAGTGACTCAATCAAATTTTGGTGGCTAGCTCCACACGGTCGATAATTGTGTGAGATGACAACGTGCATGTGCACATGCACAATTAACATGCATTGAACCCCTGTCCATGCAGATTTAAATTTTATACACTGGCAGACGATCAGAAATCGTTTATTTGACCTTAGCTACCTATAGTGTGCTATACTAATAAAAGCGACATACCCAAAGTGTGCTACTACAGCTAATTGATAACAGTAGCTAAATGACACAGATACAACTGCTAGACCAACTTACCAATATGATATATTACAGTATTCCCAGTAGCAGAACTTTGGCAATCTATGGAAGTTGCATTATTCCTACTATTAGGGTGGTTAAAAAAGAAGTGAGCATCTGCCTTGAATCCAATAGTGGCACGTCTTCCCCAGTTTATATCACCGCACTGGTAGATGAACACCGTGTATGCCTGGAGCCCATCAGTGATTACTAGACCTTGAAAGGTGTTCAACTGCAACAGTAATAGTAAGATAATAGATAAACTTCCTAATTAGTTGTACTTGTGGGATCTAGTAAGCGTAATACTGACTTAGCTAGTTTGAACATTTTTCAGGTATTTTTAGACAAATAAGTTTTAAGCTAATGAATCTGATGACCTATATAATATTGTTGTATTTATAGTACGTATCCCTGCATCCAGACATTATTAAATCAGGAATAGTTGCAAGCTGGTCAATCTTATGACTCTGGCAGAAGTATCTGTCATCTGTAGCTATAAATCCATACTCAAATGTTATCAAATGTTATCATCCTAGCTTGACGGCTTAAATTGTAGTTTCCAAAATGGTGATTCAAATCGTCTAACATCACTGTCCCTGCATTACCTTCCCCAGTACATTACTGCCATATTATTCCATCCATGTTGCTAGTATATCCAGTGGCCAACAGACATTGCCATGCAATGAGTACCTATCTTCACCATAATTATATATATACCCATATCTCCTCATCTTCCAAGTTTCAACTCCTTATGTTTTTCACAAGTATCACTTCAGATACATAAACCACCATACCTGCCTCACCCATTTCAATTCCATCTCTTCTGTATGCCTTAATACTAGTAACCGCTACATCTAGCCAAGTCTCACCCACTCAGATGAAATACCATGCTTGCCCTTCCAGCAAATCTAGAATATCTCAGCTTATTTTAAGAAACAGATTGTAATAATTCAGGCGACTTCATGTCATAATTCATTACATCTCTGCTAGCCTCGCTAATTCCAGTGTGACTGTGTCCATCCAATACACATGTGTAAAACTAAATTGCGTATACAATAATGTAGCTTACTGGACTGCGTGATCCAAATTCGGGGACGTTATTCCACTCCGCCACAAGCATCCAGGTACCCGTAAAATTATTCTGCTGCTGAGTGTGAATAAACTCATTCACTTGGGTCAGTAAAGCTGCGCTAGTTGAGTCAGTATGGACCTCATACCAGATGTTTCCTCCATCATTCACATTGATGTCTGCCCAAAAAGGTGCAACAACAGGGTGAACGTTACTTGTAGAAGTGAAAGGAGTAGAAAAATAATTGGTCCTTGGATTTCCAAAGGATATTAATCCATTAGTGCATACCTGTAATTAATAGAAAGTTCGCAGCTTTGAGCATTGTTTGCATACATATACTGCAATGACAGTTATTGTTATATTACTAGCCTGTACCCCAGTCTTCTTCCTCAGCCTTTTGCAACAAACTAATGATATTAGCATACTCTACTTCAAATTGTTGCTCCCTTAGGGTGGGGGTGGATCTATATATGGCACAAACAAAAGAATGTAGTCATACTACAGATGAAATATATTTATTATAGAAGTGCTATTTTGTTGGACGCATGGCTTGTCAGTACGCTTGTAGCTCAGAGTGGGAAGTTCAGTCTGTGAGCTTAGAAAAATAAGGGTACTGTGAACACTTACATAAGCTGTTGTGTGCTCCAAATTTCCAAACTGGAATTTAACTGGGATATTAATCACATTAGAGCAGGTATCATCACCACGCACAGAATTCCTTGTTACACCTGTGGTATTGCCTAGTTGAATATATGGTAGTAACCCTGCAATATAATGAAAAGAAAGTGATGATATATGTGCAAATTATGTGTGACCCACAATTCATGGATGCAACTGGTACAAATATATATATATATATATTTATTTGAAGTTGCTAGGCGGTTGCCAAGTTTATTGTGCTGAATAAAAAGGCTACAAGCCACCAGTCTGTGCTGACACAGCAATAACTGGATGTTTTCCTAACCACAGTGCAATATTTGCAATGCTTCAGTGTGCACATGCATGGGCTGGACAGAGTTCATTCGATTAGTAAACAAGATAAACAGCAGCGACCATAAAAGCAGACACTTACACAGCATAAGTACTGGTACTAGTATCTGCTGGCAACACTAGACTCAACCACTTAGCATAATCAAATAAATCACTTATAACACGCCCAGTCAGGATGTTGCTGATAGTATAAGCACTCGCCCTCGGGATTCACCTTTGGGCTCGTGCTTATAAATCAACAACATCCCTCCTGGGCGTATTATAACTAATACATATAGCTACACAATGTGGCCCATATTTTAAATAGAGGTATGAGTACTACAAATGGACAGCACATGTGAGTTTCAAACAGTACAGCCTGTCTCTTCTCCCGTCTGTAGCAGCCATCTTAAAAAACATTTTGCAAATAGAGACATTAATCTCATAAAGTCCAGTCACTTTTTTCGTAGCTTCTCCATGCAGGAGCATTATTATACATGTTGGTTCCAAATTAACTGTTATTCTTGCAACAGACTGGCTCGTAAAATTCCAGTATCTTGCCATTTCCAGGTCATGATTTATTACATCTGCATCGCTGCTCTATAAAATGTGCTTGCCTATAGTACTTACATGGTCCAACTTTATTACATTTTCAAGTGTAAAGATAAGATTGAAAAAAGGGTAATATTTTGAGTTGCTGTACATATCTGTGTACATACTTACCTTATAAAAGTACTGCATGGATAAAATCATTGTTTGACCCACCCTTACAATAGCTTTAGAATAAACACTGCATTCTTAGTTAACTCTTTTGTTGTTTTATTTATTTGCTCACCTATCCCTTGCCTTGACCCTGATTGCACTTGAAAGTCCTCATCATCGAACATGGTATCATCTTACAGAGAACAGATAAAGAAGATAAATATTATTGATGCATAATGAGAACTGGCCAGAGTTTATTTGAACTTACATAACACTCTTGTAAATGTAGCTAGCCTCATTCCCAGGATCCCCTCTTACGCGCAAAAAAGTGAGAGGAACCAGGGAACAAGGTTAGTGCTAATGCACTATGAAATGTGCAGGAGTATGATACTTAAATGATTACATCTATTAATTTTAAAGTGCCAGATTCGGATTCACCGAAAAAAAACACCCCTAGATCATTTATAATTTTATATTTTATGTTTTAATGTTGTTTATTATCACAGAAGCAGAGAATGTGATGTAGACACTTTCGGCCGTTGCTGTGGGTGAGAATCCAACATTGCTACTGCTATTGAATTGATTCATTTATGTGTATATGCATCATTGTCATTTCTTGCCTATATATTATGAGAAAGGGAGGAGGTTGGTGGGGTAAATCTCGCCCTGCTGGAATGGCCGCTTTGTGATTTTTCATAGTAGGTTTGCTACTTTTTGTCTTCCCGGCAATGCATGCAGCCTTTTTTAGGGCTTATAGAAGGACGGTCATAACATCATTTATTAATGCATGCATGTTTTGGATCCAAGAGCTTACTTATGGTACAGTTGGTACATGTCAGCAATTAGAGCCAAAAATTCATGAGAAGTCAATCCTTACACTTGGCAGTGCATTTATCTATCTAGGGTGGCCACACTTACAAATTTATCTATTTAACTGCTGCATTAGGCTTTTTAGACACAGTTTCAAGGCTCTGCTCCTACAAAACAAGACTGATATAATAAATCATCCAACTGAAGGTTGTGCTCAGCAACAGGCTAGTCTGAGCTAAATGCAGCTGTACAATGGATCAACTTGGCTAGACAGTCTCATCGTGTACAGCATCCAGCGAATGCAATTTTGTAGTGCGCTTCCAGTTAGCGATCACAACTTGCCAAAACAGAATTCTCGTCGTTATCTACCACTTTTTCGCCAGCTAGGCAACACAAAACTAATCTAGCTTGACTACCTTGGTCCAGTGAGCCTGCAAACTTCCAGTAGCTTCAACTGCGCTCGTAACTATAGTAGCATAAGAACGTAATGACTTAATTTAGTGCACGTGATAATTGCGGACGAACACACACACACACAGACGAGGGAACTTCTTAGTACCAGCTAAGGTAAAACTGTTCTCTGTCCATCCAAGGCTTCTATCCCAGGCTAAGGGCTCCTACATATGGCTGACTGCGCCCACTTGATACATGGCGGGATTGAGACACCAGCCAGAGCATGGCTATACATATGAAACGGGAAGAAGTTAAATACAAATCTCAAAATGAAGAGACTTACTGATATGATTATACAGACAGAAATGAATCGTTTCAGAAAAATTTGCCCAAATTTGTCTGAGCTTGTCCTTTACACTGTAAAAATAAACAGATTGATTTAACTACTGAGTGGTTACTATATACAGTTGCAGGATGATAGATGGGTCACCTCATGCATTCATATAGCTATGTATATTTCAGGAATAACAAGGTACTTGGAGTTTCCCTTGTTGCTAGCTACAAAGGAAACCCAACGACTTTGTTACTACATACTTTGGCATCAGATCAGTTGATTATACCAGATGTGCAATCACAAAAATACAGCCTTTCAGATTTGACTGGTGCCAGAAAGCTAGCCAGTATAGCCACATACTTCCAGTTAGGGAAGCCAGTACCACAGGAAACGTAATCATAGTCACTAAGTGTGTGGTTTCCTAGCAAGGGAAAGCTGACCACTTGTTTTTCCCGCAACTATACATGCATATGAGGTGACCCTTGAATTGCAACTGAGGTACCCAAACTGGGTTAAAATAATCCTCATGTTTTCGCAGTGTAGGGAACTCAGAGGTGTATGAGGAAGGCTACAAAAGAAAAAACTTGAGTTTTTAATGGTCAGGAAGTGCTATCGTTGCACTTCAGCCAGGTAAAAAATTGCAATTGGCTCAAGTTTTGTCTGTTGTACTCGATCATAATAGCTACAGGTAACAAATTAGTGCAGCAATAAATGTGCATATGCTGCACTGCAGGAGTAGTCAACAGTAGCTATATCACTGCTTGCAGAGATAGCGGTTGCAGAAGGGTAATTGCATCAGAAGACCCAAAGGAAGCTGTCCCATTGATGTAGGAACCACATTACTGTCTGAACATCTGCAAGGGGAATGCCCAGAGGAAGCATCTGAACATCTGCAAGGGGAATGCTCAGAGGAAGCAGTCCATTGATGTAGGAACCACATTTAACATGCAGGCGCCAAAGTTCTGTTGAACTTTGAACTATAATTGCACCAACTCCCTCACAGATGTTCCACAAGCTTACCAGACAAATTTGGTCCTAAAAACTATGTTGCGTAACTATGTACTTTACTATAACTAGTAGTCCATCCACAGCCAATTTTGTCACACCCAAATTATATGTACAAACCCAATTCCTACACTCTGGAATTCCCTGTCATAAAGCCATGAAACAACATGTGTAGCTATCATCCACGTAGCAGAATACTGGGGTAGTCCAATGGTGGTTAATGAAAAAGTGTATGGCACATTTTAGGTCAACATTCTGTAGCTAATAGCATGTTGTAGCATGTTGAAGCCTTACGTCAAAAGGGCCCACAGTGCCAACATCTAGCATAGAGTAACTGTTCTTGTGCAAACAATGCCACTATCCAGATAGTGGCATTGCAGTGACTCATAATTAGTCATAGCAATGCCACTATCCAGATAGCGGCACTGCAGTGACTCATAACGGGTCATTCCCAACCAAAGCACCAGTGAAGCACCATGGTTACAATCTAATTTGCTACAAAATAGTTGTAGCATGGCTTCTCGAGCCACATGGAGATATGGGCATATCTTGCATGTGGCTCACAAGGCCATTTTGACCTATTTTTCAGCCGCGAAGAAGCAGTTCTTATAGCATCTCGCTACACTGAAGGTCATAGTACTAGCTAGCTATAATATTATGTTACTAGTAACTCAACACAACAGGTTTTGTATGCAAGTGCGGGAACAAAGTACCAGCTGGTTAAAAAAATTGACACAAAAACTCCCTTGAGAGTTTGATGAAACATGGAAATACCCCTACAAACTTCTCCTGAGATAAGGGGGCACCTCTCTGCTTTTAAGAAAAAACAAGGCCAGGGTGTCCGTCTAGAGGTTTCCTGTATAGCACACATGTGGTATGTAATAGTACATGCCACATGTAGCTACTGGTCTCATACCCCATAGCTAAACCTATATAGAGCTGTTTATAGTGGTAGAACATGAGGTTCTGTAGTTTGTAGTCTATGGTACACTTCAGGACAGCCCATCATCCAACTATAGCAACAGCCCAAGTGTTACCCATTCATTTTTACAGTGAATATATATCGAGGAGAATGAAAAGAGACGCAAGCAACCATTACTATAGCTACAAATGCATATCGGGTATGCAAATCCTTGCATGGAGTACTAAGCTCCAACTCTGCAAGTATCTCAGAGAGCATTCACAGCATTCGAGTTTGCCGAAACTTCACCCCCTTAGCTACCTAGCCTGAGCATAGTCTCATTCACAGACTCTAACATCCCCCTGGTGTCTGATATCCTAAATGAAATTGGACTGTACTCATTCGATATTCATTGATGGATATGACATTCTTGAGCTGTTGCTTAGCGATTAAACCTTTGCATGACCAAACTCTGTTTTGTAAGGCTTGTGTGTGGCTTGTGTGGGTGGTATAAGCTAGTTAGACTATGTCTTTATCTCATGCTTTATTAGTAATCCACTCAGCATTATTATATTATCCCTTGGCTCCAAAGGCATGGTCTAAGCGTAGCTTAGAGCTGCCCATGCTCTAGGCCATTTAGTATGCTCTATGGGATTCTTTACCATGCTCTATGACTATACCATGTTATTATAGTAACATATATTAACTATTTCATACAGCCCGCAACCTGCAGGTGGCGTGGGTTAACAGATTTGTAGCCCAATGGCTTCCTTTGTGTGTGCACCTTACCATCAGTGGCTTCCCTAGGGTGTGCAGCTAGTTAGGACAGTGCAATAACAAGTGCTCTATGGCAAACCACAGGGCAATAAATCTGTTATACACACTGCTCTGTGGTTACTACAGAATATTACTGTATACATTGCCCTGTTGGTAGCTTTGATATGCCCACACAAAGGGCTACAAGTAACCTTAAATGGCTCCATAGCTTCAAAATGAGTGAAATTTCCGGTAATTATAGTGTAGCAGCACCCAGTGCATCCACATCGATATCTCTGCTCATTTGTCATACTCTACACACCCTCACCTGGCCTACCACACTATTATATACTTGACAGTGTGCTCACTCTCGATTCAGGATTAAAATAATTGTAGCAAAAATGAAACTACCCTGTACATAGATAGCTACATGTACTGTAGCCTGTAGCTATGTAACTAGCTAGCTACCTCTAAAATGTAGCAAAAATGTGATTACAACTTCCAGGTCTCATGGAATTCGAAGGGTCTGGCAATACTACACACACACACACATAGCTAAACAACATACCTTCCATAGGTACACCACTTCCACCGGCATTTTCCCCATGACTTGGACTTGCTATAATAATATAGAAAGATATATATTCAATAATCACTTCTATACAATGCTTGTAGTTGTAGACCTTCTGTTGCTAGTCGCTA
>OY997378.1:16828934-16972454 GCA_963921505.1 Phakellia ventilabrum
TCAGGAAGTGCTATCGTTGCACTTCAGCCAGGTAAAAAATTGCAATTGGCTCAAGTTTTGTCTGTTGTACTCGATCATAATAGCTACAGGTAACAAATTAGTGCAGCAATAAATGTGCATATGCTGCACTGCAGGAGTAGTCAACAGTAGCTATATCACTGCTTGCAGAGATAGCGGTTGCAGAAGGGTAATTGCATCAGAAGACCCAAAGGAAGCTGTCCCATTGATGTAGGAACCACATTACTGTCTGAACATCTGCAAGGGGAATGCCCAGAGGAAGCATCTGAACATCTGCAAGGGGAATGCTCAGAGGAAGCAGTCCATTGATGTAGGAACCACATTTAACATGCAGGCGCCAAAGTTCTGTTGAACTTTGAACTATAATTGCACCAACTCCCTCACAGATGTTCCACAAGCTTACCAGACAAATTTGGTCCTAAAAACTATGTTGCGTAACTATGTACTTTACTATAACTAGTAGTCCATCCACAGCCAATTTTGTCACACCCAAATTATATGTACAAACCCAATTCCTACACTCTGGAATTCCCTGTCATAAAGCCATGAAACAACATCTCGTAGAGTAGAGCTGCTACCATGCCATGTAAGCAGAATACTGGGGTAGTCCAATGGTGGTTAATGAAAAAGTGTGCAGTTTGGTAAACACATTCCATATAAGGTCAACATTCTGTAGCTAATCACATGTTGTAGCATGTTGTAAGCCTTTACGGTCAAAAGGGCTCCCCACAGTGCCACACATCTAGCATAGAGTAACTGTTCTTGTGCAAACAATGCCACTATCCAGATAGTGGCATTGCAGTGACTCATAATTAGTCATAGCAATGCCACTATCCAGATAGCGGCACTGCAGTGACTCATAACGGGTCATTCCCAACCAAAGCACCAGTGAAGCACCATGGTTACAATCTAATTTGCTACAAAATAGTTGTAGCATGGCTTCTCGAGCCACATGGAGATATGGGCATATCTTGCATGTGGCTCACAAGGCCATTTTGACCTATTTTTCAGCCGCGAAGAAAGCAGTTCTTATAGCATCTCGCTACACTGAAGGTCATAGTACTAGCTAGCTATAATATTATGTTACTAGTAACTCAACACAACAGGTTTTGCATGCAAGTGCGGGAACAAAGTACCAGCTGGTTAAAATAATATGACACAAATTGACTCCCTTGAAAGTTTGGGGCAGCCATGGAAATTGCCCTGACCACTACAGCTCCTGAGATAAGGGGGCACCTTTCTGCTTTTGAGAAATACCCCTAGGCCAGACTGTCCGTCTGAGATGTGTGCACTTATAGCACACTTCCTGGTAGTGTCCCATCAATCAAAGATTTCCTATAGCACACATGTAGCTACTGGTCATCATACCCCAACCTACATGTATATATAGCTGTTTATAGTGGTCAGAACTGATAAAGCATGTAGTTTAAGTCGGTATGGTCTACACTCAGGACTTATACCATCATCCACACTAAGCCACAGCACAAGCTGTTACCCATTCATTTTTACAGTGAATATAGGTCGAGGTTTGACGTCATACAAACGTTTAATCACTAAGCAACAGCTCAAGAATGTCATCACATGAGTACAGTCAAATTTCATTTTTAGGACACCAGACGTACCTTCACCAGGGGGATGTGAAAGTCTGGGCACTCTGAGACTATGCTCAGGCTAGGTAGCATTTACAGCATGGTCGAAGTTTCGGCGAAACTTCGAACCCCCTGTAGCTACCTATGCTCTCGGAGCATAGTCTCATTGCAGAGTTGGAGTTTAGTACTTCCTGCAAGGATTTTGCATATCCTAATATGAAATTGGACTGTATATTCAAATTCGATAGTAACAATTGATGCTTATGAGCATCTCTTTATTCTCCTCGCTATAGCGATATATATACCTATATACACTGTACCAAACTCTGAATAAGTAACCCTTGTGTGCTGGCTTGTACATGACAGGCTGGTCCTGAAGCTAGTACCATAGACTATGTCTTTAACTACATGCTTTATCTGATGTTCTCCACTCAACATTATTCAATTATCCCTTGGGCTTCGCCCTTTGGGGGGATTATTGAATAATGCTTTGGGTATTCTTTACTGCTCTATAAAGCCCTCAAAGGCATGGGGTCTAACTATTTCATCAGCCCGCAACCTGGCAGGTGGCGTTAATTATAACAGATTTGTAGTCCAATGGCTTCCTTTGTGTGTGCACCTTACCATCAGTGGCTTCCTTAGGTTGTGCAGCTGGTAATGACAGTGCAATAACGAGTTATTGGACTGCTCTGTGGCAAACCACAGGGCAATAAACCTATTACACACACTGCTCTGTGGTTACTACAGAACATTACTGTATACATTGCTCTGTTGGTAGCTTTGAATACGCCCACATTTAAATGAGCTACAAGTAACCTTAAATGGCTCCATATCTCAAAATGAGTGCAATTTCCGACAATTACAGCGTAGCAGCACCCAGTGCATCCACATCGATATCTCAGCTCATTTATTGTACTTTAGCACATCCTCATCTAGCCTTATATACTTGACAGTGTGCTCACTCTCGATTCAGGATTAAAATAATAATATTATTGTAGCAAAAATGAAACTACCCTGTACATAGATAGCTACATGTACTGTAGCCTGTAGCTATGTAACTAGCTAGCTACCTCTAAAATGTAGCAAAAATGTGATTACAACTTCCAGGTCTCATGGAATTCGAAGGGTCTGGCAATACTACACACACACACACATAGCTAAACAACATACCTTCCATAGGTACACCACTTCCACCGGCATTTTCCCCATGACTTGGACTTGCTATAATAATATAGAAAGATATATATTCAATAATCACTTCTATACAATGCTTGTAGTTGTAGACCTTCTGTTGCTAGTCGCTACTGACTCAGTTTCTCTACTTACCGTAATCTCCCGAAAATACGCCCATGGGCGATGAACTTTAGTGGCTACTCAAAGAGGGGGGTGGGCTTATTTTCGAGTGTTTTGGTATTTCACTCGAAAATAGGCCCACCCTATAAGTTAGTATACACCCACCCAGACATAACAGGATGTGAAGGGCTTCATAAGAAGCGCACTCGAAAATAGGCCCGCCCTATAAGTTAGTATACACCCACCCAGACATAACAAGATGTGAAGGGCTTCATAAGATTTGTTTGCACAAGTGTCAAGTGTACTAAGAGCCAGAACAAAGTAACAACAATCTCTGTTCTCTGGAAAGCCATCCCACATCCACAAACTGATTGACTTTTTCTTGAAACATTTATATAGTTATACTGTTTACCAGGCTTTTTTCAAAGCCAACACACACACAGAAGATTTCATTATGCAGCATGCTTGTGTGGTTAATGGGGTGGGCTTATTTTCGAGAGTAAATGACCCTCTACAATAACTTTTGGTTGAAGAGGGGGGTGGGCTTATTTTCGAGGGTGGGCTTATTTTCGGGAGATTACGGTATATACTTTTATTAACTCATTGCACGCTATAATTACGTCATACGCGTGATGCGTCCTCACGAACTTTCCAGCTTACTCCATCTGCCCCCCAAAAATTGAGTATGCGAACTATGCCTACTTCTAGCTGAAAATAAGGTTACCGTTTTTGGTAACACGATTACGTGTGGTCCATCAAGTCATGTCCAGTAATGACCAAAGTACACACTTAACCTCTTTTCAAGAAATTTCCAAGTAGATGGCAAGTAGGAAGGCCGCAAGGCGAGCATAAACCCGCCCTATAAGGTCTTGGCTAAAAACCAAAGCATAAACTTTGTGGAGGATGCTACATATTATATAGCAGGCAGTGGTATTGCAATTAACGTACCCGTCTGTCGTATTTGTTTGACACAGTCATTTATCTGATTGGAGGTGGCAAAATGGCTTAGTGGATAACGCACGATCTACCATAGACTAGTTACCATGTTCGGGTCTCAAGTAATGATAAGCCTTACTCTTTTTTTAACATCAAAATTTTTTTAAAAAAAAATGCCCTTGGCTTTTTCTTATAGAATTACTGCTTCGCCTGAGATTGCAAACTAACATCAAACACATTCTGCTGCATATGTGCTGCTTTGACTTGTAGCTAAATTATACCTACATGTAGCTATATAAAGTAGGTTACACTTACCCGTTGTACAAATGAGGAGTAGCTGTACCACTAACAGAAGCACCATCTTTGCCTAGCTTCTTTGGGTCTTCTCTCTTATCTTTCTGCAAGGTTAGCACGCTCTCTCTTGTAGCTACGTAGCTATATATCACTGAAAAGTAAATCCGCTAGTTTAACAATTTGCTGCTGTTATAGGTATACTGGGAAGCCCACCTTATATCCTATTGCAAGGATAGTGTTCAAACTTCCTTTGTAGATACAGGATAACACAGTGGTAGTATTAGATTATTTAAAATTATGTGGCTAGTGGCTATACAGCTTCCTGGACATCTGCCACTCAACATAACTGATGCCATGCACTGATTTCAGGAATAAGTGTGGTTAAACTTTTCTTGAGAGCTACCCATGGGAAGGTGGTTATTATAGCTAATTGACATAATTACTGGACCCGTTTGTGGTTACCTTCTTGCGCCAAATTTTCGAGGACAAAATTTTCGAGGATTGGTCGTGACTTGAAACATTTCGCGGATAAGGGGTGGTAAGACGCGTGCTTCAGCTCCAGCAAACGCCGAAAAGAGGTCCGTAGCGATCTCTCAAAGTGGGCAGTGGCTATCAGAATCCGTTAGCAGACGCGATAGTTGAGAGCGTCGGTTTGTAGAGAGCCATCACGAATTATAAAGCGATGTGGAGAAAATATTTCGCGAGGTTAATTTGCGCGGTGCGATACGAGGCTGCGAAAACCGGTATTTTTACACTGCAAAAACCAAAGAGTTGTTGCAACCAAGCTAGGGTTATCTGAGTTCCAGACAAGAAGGTAAATAAACAATTAAGCTAAGCAACATATTATAATAGTCTCGCAAGCCAGCCCACTTCCTTCCGCAGCACCGATCGCTTTCAGTATCGGCGGGAAAGTGGGTTGACTCGCGAGACTAATATTATAGGTGGCTACAACTAATAAAGCGATGGCTACGGTTTGTAACATTTCTGCGGCTCCTGCAATTAATAAACGTCACAGGTGCGGGCTGCACTTCTGAAATTGTAGCCCTGTAATACGTGAGCTTGTTTAATTCTGAAATTGGAGACCAGCCAATGGGAGGGTAAGTTATCTAATTAGTCTAGACTTTGTGTGCACATTCTTTGGCACTGAAATTACGTCTGGATTAAAGCTGCTTTTACAGTGAAGCCATGTCATAGCTGTGAGGATGCCATCTTTCTTCAATTTTAAATTACTGCACTCTATCTAGTTTGCCTGTGCTTGTGTACCACGTTCTATGGTACTAAAGCTACAACTGAGATAACCCACAACTGGATTAAAGCAACCCTTCTGTTTTTTTTCAGTGCATCTATTCAGTAGAGGCAAGAAGCATGCCACTAGCCACAGTAATGTATTACTGATATTAAAAAGTATGGACTTCCTTTAATTTTGTAGCTAGCTTTGTGTGGTGTGTTTGATCGTCCCACGTAGTGTAATAAAAACATGTATACATTTGAGGTCTGAATTCTAAATGCTCAAGCTAACATCTACAACCACTCCCACATAAATTTAATGCAAACTGGGAGAATTATGTCAGTTCCTACGAAATATACCTTTACCTCCCTAGCTACAGTTTAGCTTACTTGTTCAAGCTGACAGGCTGAGGTGTATAAGTTACGAACTTGCTTATTACAATGTAAAATTTGTACAAGGATCTACTGCATACTCAATCATCTTGAACTAAAAGTTGTATACAAACAGTGGACTGGAATAACGGACTGAACTACTGGAATGGACTACTGGCCTGACATCTCTCTCACCGAATTTGAAGGGTGCAGCAATGGCCTCAGTCTATAGAGATTTAACGATAGCACAAGTTACTATGTCATTCAAATCAACACAGTGAAACGGTGTTACCAGAAAATACATTATATGACAAGCTAGGCATTGCATCCTCAGTTATAGATGAGTATTTTACATTCAGTAAAAAATGTATGAAGCATTGTTGTGGTACCTACAATAATTTCTGTAAAACACTCTATATAATTATTATAGAGACCCGAACACATGTATACACCCTGTTTTTACTTACAAATTACATTAATATTAAAGTAGGTTACACTCACCCAAAGAAAGAGTAGCTGCATGTACCACTACCAGAGGCACCATCTTGGCCTTCTACAGATGATCCTCTTGACTTTGTGTGACAGTTGGCGTACTCTCTCTGGTATAATATGTAGTACCTATACTACGTTCTACAAAAACAACAGCAGTACAGTAGTCACTAAGTAAGTGAGCATGGGCAGTGCCTCTATATATAGTGCTACCAGGCATGAACTTCCTGTCTGCAGCACTCAGAGATATTTTGTGCATTTATGAACATTGTTAATGTTGTAAAATTATTGTAATTTTGTTGCATATATTTTTATGGCACTAATAGGAAGAGCTTGGTGTTTGAAATTTGCCCATAAATTTCAACTTTCACTTTCAATATAACAGCCAGAAGTGTGAAAGTATCATAATTATGATGATTTCCCAAACTTTCTATACAGTTTTAAATGCTCAAACTTGGATGAGAGACTTGGATGTGGGATCGGAGTTGCCATATAAATGAAGACATCATAACTAACAGGACTTGGATATAGTGCCACACCCCATGAGTGATAGTATAAGGGAGTGGGGGTTCCAATCCCATGGTAATAATGACATCATAAATAAATCAGTTTATGCTATTGGGCTATGTTTACTATGTACTTCATCAGCTGTACAGAGACAGCATCACATAATTGGAACATCTGTGAGAAAGTCACCACAATTGCACTTCGAAGTTTCAATACGCAGAAAAAAGACTTTGGTGGCTACAAGTTAAGTGCTTTATCTACAAGTGATTTGTCATGATAGAATTTATTGCTGCCGTATAACCAGAAATATGATTCTTAACAATCTTTTACTAGTGTAGCTAGTGTAGATTATTTCTTTATTTCAACTGGCCATTTCCAAAAAAAAACCTTCAAAATAACATCTCTTATAATTATTGGCAATTTGAGCTCAATTATAAATTGAAATTCTCCCACTCCTTGTTATCTTCCTATAATAGGCCAAGCAGTTTATTATCACTATTACTAAACATTGAAATTACTTTTTGGGTCTCCTCATGATCATCGTAACACTGTAAAATGGTCACAAACTAATAATGAAAAATAATAATACACTTGCACTGTAACTGTTAATATCCACAAACAACAACTGAAAATGAAAGTCAAAATAACAACCAATGGTGTGAGGAACTCTTCTGATGTAGTACAGTATGGTTGAAAGTCATACATATACCAATTTGCAATTTATTGAACATCTGCTCTCAATAGAGCACTCCTGGAGACTGGCTTCTTCTCAACTGATTGGCCTGCACTCAGCTGCTTTGGGAACTGTCCCTGTTCATTAGTAACATTAACATATGTGTACTTATCAATGTTCAGCATGATGCCAACTGATCGAGTTATTGATCTGAATAAAAACAAGTATATTATACATAATCAATACTCACTTCTGCATCTATTGCAACATTAGATATCCAAAGGTCTACACTGTGTTCCCAGTCTCCACTCCCTAGCTTTTATCGCAATGTATAGAACAGCAGGGAGGGAGCCTGTATTTCATTATGTGCAGTGATAGTGGCGTACCATGATCGTAATACGAATAGGGAATATAAACTTTTTTATTGACCCCTACTGTAGAGTGAAAAGATAACTGCAGAACGATAGTTGTTCAGTATAACTAGTAAAAGCGAGGTTCATGTCATCTAGGCAGGTATATAGCAGCCATAACTTGCTAGAACCAAAATTTGATGCTAGCTACCTACCATTTTTTCACTATCTAGGCCACACAAATAATTAAGTCAGCTTGTTGTAACGGGCCTACAAACTCTCAGCCTTCATGCGAAGTAACTTTCGCGCATGTGATAAGTGCGAATGCACAAACAAATAAACAAACAGATGAACACAAAAATGTAAAGCAATATCAGAACCAGTGGGGTACACACTTCGTGCATTTGAAAAAAGAAATTTTGCTTAAAGGACTAATTTAGGCTAGTATTTACCTGAGTTTACTGGAGGGTCTTCTGTCGCTGGGGCTTCCCGAAGCCACTTTTACCAGCTGCCTGGGAGGGAGGGGGATGGAACCGAAATGGGGAGGGAAGAAAGAGTCGCTGTCTGAGGAATCACCAGACGTCACTGCAGGGGGGGAGAGGGAAGGAACATTCCCAAGATAAAAAGGAAATTTGAGACAAGATTCCTCCATTTTTAAATGTACACACATGTACAGTGTACTTCAGACGTGTATCCCAGAATGCTATGCACTACATGTAATTAGATGTTTAGTTCGTGTCACATGTTAACTGAAATGACTCATTAATGATCGTTTATTACTAGCCCAAGAATTGAGTGTTTTATTGTCATACAGCAAGAAACGTTAACTACAGGGATGGGGATAACATATTTAGCCACCTGATAACACAAATAACTTGTCTTCTTCATCCGCTGAAACTCCTTCCCAGAAATAAATGTTATCACCTTGTAAAACAATCTATGCTGCATTGAGCAAGCAAAGGCGGGGCTAGGGAGCTGTTAGCAAGCAAGAATTGGCAAACGTATCTATTATATACACTTCTGATATGCACTGTTTTAACCTTGAGGCCTTCGTGGAATGGCCGTGAATGCAAGGCCCTTGTGTGGAAACGAATTTTTCGTAGGGTGTCCAAAAATTTGTTCAGCGGAACCAATTTGAGGGGGGTCCAAATTAAACGTGATAGCACATTCTTTACATCTTGAATTATGCATATACACGTATTTCGGTATCCAGGGATTCGAAACAGAAGAAAGTAGTATGCGAGGCGAATGACAAATCCATGAACGGTAGCCGCTACTCTTATGATGGTGTGCTGGGAGAAGGCAGTTTCGGCACAGTGCTGAAAGCTCACGACAAGCTGAACGATGCTGTGGTGGGCATTAAGATTATCAAGGCTAAGAAATCGATTGTAGAATTCCTTTGTCTAAGATGCCAGCTGCCAGTGAACAAGGGAGAAGGGAGGTAGGCCTGTTGATTGATCTGCAGCATGACAACATTATAGCCATCCGAGATCACTTTGAGTTTCAAATACAGTGGAGGACAACTGGTTGGAATGATGTCCTGGAGGAGATCTTCAGGAACGCCTTGAAAAGCTTATCACCCAAGGAAAGCGCTTGACTGAAAAAAAAGTCTTGAAAGTTCACTGGTAGCTACCAGCAATTTGCTTCAATGATGGAATATATTCACAGAAGAGGCATTACACATAGAGACTTGAAACCAGCAAACATCCTTGTGGATGCTGCAGATAACCTCAAAGTTGCTGATGTTGAGATTGCAAAAACACTTTACAATAAGCAGACTGCTGGTGGTTCTTGCCAGGAGTATATATATTTGGAGACAGTGGCAGACGCTCGTCCGTATTTGGTACCAGAAGTCTTTGGTGAGCACTACACTGCAAAAACAGGAGGGTTGTTTTAACCCAGCTTGTTTATCATAGTTGCAATTTAAGGATCGAAAACAATCCTCATGTTTTGTGCATGCACTGCAAAAACATGAGGGTTGTTTTTGAAACTTAAATTGTGTGCATGCAAAAACTGACAGCTATTTTTGTATTCAATAAGTAGTGATATATTTTCTATGGGCTTGGTGGTGTTTGTGATCTGTGAGCTTCCAAACCCTCTGGAACCTGTGACGTGCCTTGGAGGTCTCATACATATTGATATGCTTGCTTAGACAAAGAAGGCAATGTCACTGCTGAACACAAAGAACTGCCCATCAGATGAGACGGAACTTTTTGATAGTATTCTACAGCATAACAACGACAACCGACCAAATGCAGCTAATGTGGTTTAAGAGGCTGAAAGACATTGAGGAGAGGAGGGAGGAAGAGAGGAAAAAGGTGGAGTGAAAGAGGATATAGGAGAGGAAGAAGCAGGAACAGCAACCACAAGGCTGGTGGGGACTGTTGAAATCATGGTTCCTCATTGCACGCAGTAAGCCACTATAATGCTATTACGTAATTGTTCCACTGCGCCACAAGCCACTTAAGTGGCTAAGACGACAGTAAGTTCGTAGTACGGCTAGGAAGAGGTAACCCTTCCTTTATTAGCCGTTAAATAGTTAGGGTGATTAGTAATGATGATGTAACAGTACCGAATGTAGACAAAATTTGTAAAAGAACGGATATACACGGCAAAATATAACATTGATTAGCTACGGCTAGCCATGCTGGCTATATACTGCTACACAGGCTCTGCTGTCATCTTCACTGACACTTGTGAGGTTCTTGCTTCTGTAGAGAGTCAGACATTCAGTAGGACCATCTTTCTTTGATGCCAGGGCGCAAAAACTACGCTTACAGCAGTACTGTATCGAACTTACCGTGTACCGATTGATCGATCCTGAAGCGCCTGCATGGTTCCAATCCGCCGCCCCTGCCTGGCTGCAGCAGATAGTCTCCCAACAAAAGCAGCAAAGATTCCGTTGCTTCTTTGACTTTGTATAATGATGGCATGCAACGAGAGTTGCATTACATAATGTGTACTACGTAGATCTTTGTATGGGCATGTGACTCTGAACAGTTTACTTTGTGTTCATTTCCATTTGTCATGTTTTTGTAATCATTTCCTATTGATTGCATAATTATTCTCGAACTTTCTGAGCCACATTGTATTACTATTGTAAATTCTCAGTATCATAATCTTTTGAAGAATTACACTAACTCTCTGCGGTGTCACACACACACATAATGTACTTTTGTATAATAGTAATCAAAATACATGCTGGTATCATTGCAACTAATGTTTGCCGTCAATAAAGAGACTGTAATGGAGGAACTCTGATCTTCCAAGAGACACAAAGAAGACACAAAGAAGTAACCACTTCTGGAGTGAGGCCCTGTGGTTTCTCCCTGCATGTACACCCATACACATAATTATGTGTGCACGGCATGACGCACACATCACAAAATGCACCAAAAAACAGATGGATATCTCTTGCACCATATATAGCTAGTAGATGTTCTCTTTGACTTCAGTGTTACAAAGATACTGTTGTAAAAAATAATTTGTCAACCTCTGTACAGTTTACAATCTACAGCTCACAAGGGTTGTAACTACCACTCAGAAGTACTTCACTATTATAGCTAGCTAATAGAAGTGGAACTTCGATAGCCATTCCAGCCTAAAGGCCTAGGCATTGTCTTAGGCTTTGCTTTTTTCACTTCTTGCCATACCGTAGAATGACGGAGTTGATGGCATAAACTCAATATCCTTTCTCTCATCTTTGCCAGTATGTGGGACCTTTCACAGAAGAAAAAGTGGAAGGCAGCGAGTATAGCTAGCTACATGTAGATGAGCTAGTGGAAGGCAGTGAGTAGCTCTTCTTTAGCTAGCTACATGCAGATGAGTTTCATCCATTCACTGATGTTTTCTGCTAATTTTAGCACGCTGACAGCAACTGCTGACTGATTATGAAAGATGTCATCATCTATCACTGTTTCCACAGCTGCGCATGCTGCAAGGAACATGTAGCTGGAAGCTAAAGATGGTACAATAGTATACTTTATTAAAACTGACCGCTTGGACGAACTGGCCTGGCCCCTAAGGGTTGTTAAGAGTGTAAACCTTGGCCAGTTCTAATACTGGGTATGCGTATTGCGCAGATGAGGCCTCGCACAGAGGAATGACGTATGTTAGTTAGCACAAAACCACACCCACTAGCCGCATCGCCCACGCAATTGCCGACGTGAGAGCTTTTGAATGGTAGACGGACGGTACGGGGACCGATCGCGAACGATACAAACGTGAGTTTAGAGCAACTCTGTTCTCCTGTAGCAGTCATAACTGGTCCTTGGAACTGTGTTGTATACAGAAACATCCGTCTCCTGAAGGCCCGTTCGTGTAGTCGGTTATATTTTTTGCATCGCATGCATATATTTGGAGCTATTTACGGTACAAGGTAGGGTGGTGGGAATTCTCCCAATCATTGAATGTGCGCCGTGCATTATGATTTCCGCGTTTGATTGTGAATGGCGGATAGCGGATAGACCTGGTGCACTCATGTCAGCAATCAAACAAATCCTCACAACTTTGTTCTAACTTGTTATAAAAATTATAGGAATAAAAAGAACAAAATAACCAATTTTCGATGAAAAAAAGTGTTAATGGAAGTGAGAACAATAGGAGGATTTCCCGACGAGGCGTGAAGGGATTTTTAGCACCATAGAGCGTAATAGTTAAGTTTCCCACCAAGGGGCGTGACAGGAAATTGGGTGGAGCTTTGTCACGTAATATTTGGACCCCCGAAATATTCGTTCAATACTTTCGCGTGAAATAAATGAGCCCCCCCTTGAAATATTTGTTCCCCCTTCCTATATGCGCGTACTGTGGAAGCCGAGAAACTCATTCTCAGCTTATCCTATCTTCTAGTTTCTATATAGCTCCTTGCTAACCCTTCAATTTCAGAGGGGGTCCATACATTTCAACACTTGCGCTGAAATATAAGTTCTGGGGGGTCCAAATATTGATAAGGACCGGGGAACCATTTTTGGGGAGTCCAAATTTTTCGTGACAGTACCCTGAAGCCGCTGAATCTATGGTGGAGGTACTGGCAAAGGACCAGTTTGCGGATGCCCTTCCAGTAGAGGATATATAGCTAAGGCTGTGCATCCACCAGCACAAGCCAGAAACACTGAGGGACGCTCTGTGAATTGTACTGGAGATATAGAGTCCTATCAGCTTGCCAGCAAACAGAAGGCAAGGTTTGTGAGAGAGGTCCAGTTGGAGGAGGGAAACCCCGTGCAGCAACAGATAGCTGGCCATGTGGCCAAGGAGCCTATTTGAGATCTTGAGATCTTCTACAACATCTCATGGAAGCTCTCAGACATTGTTCCAAGGAGCCAGGCAGACCTCAGCGACTACCCTGATCCGGGAGGGAGAGGAACCAGCCAAGCAGGACTAATGTAAGGAGAAGAGCCATCGAAGACGAGAGTGCCCAAAAGCTCCAAAGTAGTGCACCTAACTACACAGCATGCACTAAAACTTCCCAATTGGAGAACGGGGAGTAGCCGAGTTTGCAGAGCAAAACTCAGCTGGGACTGTGTGGTAGATATATCCAGATATCTGACTCTTCGTGCGCCTCGCGTTCGAAGACGGCATCCATACATGCCATTTTGAACGCGCACTTTCTAGGGGCCCCGTAAGGACCCATATAAATTGCGTATTGTTTTGTTTTGGCCATAATTCCTCGCAGAAACCGAAAGTAGTGGAGTTTTACATACGTCTTCATTTTTTTTAGTTTGCACCCAAGGATCTCAATGGCATAAGTACAGTACAGTGTTACACTAATTAATGGTGCGTACACAAATTTATACTTTGTACGCACAAGCCCCCGCACAAGCCCCCGCTACGTTCCGCCACGAAAATTGTTGACGTCATTTATGAACACCTACATCGTAAATCTCATACGTTATCATTCTGGGGGTGGGTAGTTCGTTCAATTAACGCTCTATTAATATAATATTAATATTGATTACTCAGTATATAAGTACGGCATATTACGTGCAAGCTGTTAGTGCGAAATCTGCTGAGTAAAGCGTTCAGTGTCAAAACTGCAGGCGTTGTTTATTTAGCAAGTTAAGAGTTACTGAAGTGAGAGCTGCCGCAAGTTAAACTGCGCAACTGCGCCACCATATGGAGGTAAAGTCTGTAGGCATGCACATTCTAGCCAGTCGTGTACTTGAAGGTTTTTTTTTGCCCATGGAAGGGTGCTTGGC
Organism: Phakellia ventilabrum; assembly: GCA_963921505.1. NCBI lineage: Eukaryota > Metazoa > Porifera > Demospongiae > Axinellida > Axinellidae > Phakellia > Phakellia ventilabrum. The sequence continues at coordinate 16,842,877 of OY997378.1, forward strand.
AGTTAAGAGCTGTTGTGTTGGGTCTGTAACAATATTGGGATCCGATCTGGCCTGAATTTGTATAGTAGATAGGAAGCATCGAAGACTTTGTGAGTCGCCTATCTGCGATTCTCGAGCTTATGAGGAGGGTCTGATTAGAGGGAATGATGTTTAAGCATTGTTGGATAGGAATTACCGAAACACTTGAGTGTGGTACTTGTCGGTTTGAGTCTATTGATGAAGTTGTATAATATGTAATCTTAATATATTGCATCATTAATGGTAGAAGTATTTTAACTACATGTATACAACAAGCAGAAGGCTCAGAATGTACCTCTGAACGCCTAAAGTCTCAAAATCTTTCTGCATGGGTCAGAAGTGTGGTAGCTACTTGTTGGGTCTGAGTCTATTGGTGTTGTGGTATAGGGGTACACTGTCATTAATGGTAGAACTACAACCCACAGATATACATGCCAGCTCTGAGTGGTAATTATGTGTTCCTTATGAATCGCGCTCCCCCCGCACTAGAAATGCCGGTTCCCCCCCCAAAAAACTGTCCCTCGCGCATGCGTGCGTACGTTTGTAGTGCTGCTTGTCCTCTATCCACAACATTGGTCACTTGCTCTAACCACTCGAAGAGATCACCAGATCTGAGCTTGCCCCTGCATTCACTGGAATATAACCTCCGAACGTGATCTCTTGGTTCTTCCAGCAAGGTTGGTATGGGTGTTATTTCTCTACTCAAAAGTGCCAAAGGCGGACGTCTGAACGAGTAGGTAGGCAAACCTTACTACCTTCAGAAGTACAGACTTAATACGCCCTACGCGGCGAGATGTGACAAAAAATGTCATTCATACTGGTGCTAAAAGGGTATATTGTACAGTAGAACTAACTTTTCCTTTGGTTTACTTCAATCTGCAGGCTAGGTGTAAGTAAACTACAATATAGCCGTCGTATTAGGGCCTGTAAGGCCATAGAGCCGACAGAAACCCACGGCAAGTGTGCCGCCTAACTACTATGTGCTCGGATATCGAGCTTGAGGTCAGAGTTCATCGCTTTTTTTTGCCAGCGCTTGCCTTCGATCTATTTATACCCTCGTTCACAATCTTTAGCCTCTTAGTTTAACATCGAGACTTAGTTTTAGCCGGAGCCCAAGAATTAGCTAAGCTACACAATACTGACGGCCATAACTATCTCCGTATAACGATACGTAATTTCCGCGCACGCTCCGTGTGACGGAATGCAATTCCACTCGGGCCTTATATCATATCATACCTTAGTAGTAGCTTATATATACAGAGCAGCTTGTCGTCAAAGTGGGACTCTCCATACAGCGTAACCATGTCCTGGCTACGTTACCGGCTGACTTACTCCCTCCTTCGGAATTCATCCAGCGCGTTACGCCCCCCGCCCCCCCCCCCTCCCCCCATGCTGAGATTGTTTACAATTTTGCTAACTCCTGACTATGAATAATGAACCATGTTCCACCCCGCTGTATGTTTACTTTCAGAATGGGGATTTTCCAACAATATGGGCTATGGGAAAGCTATATTATGTACGTTGGTGGCGATTTGACCGCATGACGACAGCCTCAATCGAGTATGTCTAATGATAAATCCCTTACCACATTCACAAGCCAAGCAAGCCCACACATAAGCATTAACATTGCCCTGTTATTGGAAATTAAAGAAAAATGATGTTTACAGCTTCAAGCAATGCCTTATCTTTTCATAACCATAACCTAAACATTAGCATCACCATTGTCTTGTTATCAGAACGTTATTATGCATAAGAATGATGTATTTACAACTAGCTACATCAAGAAGGGTGGAACAAAATCCAGTATTCATATAGTCATGCAGTTTGCAAGCTTTATTGTGAATAGCTAGCAAACCTTGGGAAGCATATCCACTGTCATATTCATGAGTCTAGCAATGCCCTCACAATTTTCACATAGCTAAGGGTGTGCATGAAATCGTAATGAAAAACACATACTACAAGATGCAGTGAAGTAAGGAGAAACTGTGGGCTCAGTGGGGTGGAACAAGGTTCATTAGCTATTCACAGCCAGGAGTTAGCAAAATAGCAAACTTCAGCTTGAGGGAAGTAGCTAGATATGTCTAATGATAAATCTTTTAGCTAGCTAGATATCACATTCGTAAGCCCGCACATAAGCAGCATCAGTAACCCTGTTATTGGAAAATAATCCCTTAGCTACCACATTCACGAGCCAAGCAAGCCCACACATAAGTATTAACATTGCCTTGTTATTGGAATTTAAGGGAAAATGATGTTTACAGCTTCAAGCAATGCCTTATCTTTTCATAACCATAGCCTAAACATTAGCATCACCATTGTCCTATTATCAGAACATTAGCTATTATGTATAAGAAATATGATGTGTTTACAACAAGAGGGGTGGAACAGGATTCATTATTCATAGTCATGCAGTTTGCGAACTTATTGTGAATAGCAAACCTTGGGAAGCATATCCAGTGTCACATTCATGAGTCAAGCAATGCCCTCACAATTTTCACATTAAGAGTGTGCATGAAATCGTAATGAAAAACACATGCTACAAGATGCAGTGAAATATGAGAGAAACTGTGGGCTCAGTGGGGTGGAACAAGGTTCATTAGCTATTCACAGCCAGGAGTTAGCAAAATAGCAAACTTCAGCATGGGGGAAGTTTGCATGTCTAATGATAAATTGTTTAGCTATGACATTCGTAAGCCCACACATAAGCATCATCATTACCCTGTTATTGGAATTTAAAGGAAAATAATGTCTTTATAGCTACAAATAATACCCCATCTTTTCATAACCATAGCCCACACATTAGCATCACCGTTGTCCTGTTATCAGAACATTAGCTATTATGCATAAGAAAAATGATGTGTTTATAACTAGCTACATCAAGAGGGGTGGAACAGGATTCATTATTCATAGTCATGCAGTTTGCAAACCTATTGTGAATAGCAAACCTTGGGAAGCATATCCAGTGTCACATTCATGAGTCAAGCAATGCCCTCACAATTTTCACATTAAGAGTGTGCATGAAATCGTAATGAAAAACACATGCTACAAGATGCAGTGAAATATGAGAGAAACTGTGGGCTCAGTGGGGTGGAACAAGGTTCATTAGCTATTCACAGCCAGGAGTTAGCAAAATAGCAAACTTCAGCATGGGGGAAGTTTGCATGTCTAATGATAAATTGTTTAGCTATGACATTCGTAAGCCCACACATAAGCATCATCATTACCCTGTTATTGGAATTTAAAGGAAAATAATGTCTTTATAGCTACAAATAATACCCCATCTTTTCATAACCATAGCCCACACATTAGCATCACCGTTGTCCTGTTATCAGAACATTAGCTATTATGCATAAGAAAAATGATGTGTTTATAACTAGCTACATCAAGAGGGGTGGAACAGGATTCATTATTCATAGTCATGCAGTTTGCAAACCTATTGTGAATAGCAAACCTTGGGAAGCATATCCAGTGTCACATTCATGAGTCAAGCAATGCCCTCACAATTTTCACATAGCTAAGGGTGTGCATGAAATCGTAATACAAAAATACATACTACAAGATGCAGTGAAGTAAGGAGAAACTGTGGGCTCAGTGGGGTGGAACAAGGTTCATTAGCTATTCACAGCCAGGAGTTAGCAAAATAGCAAACTTCAGCATGGGGGAAGTTTGCATGTCTAATGATAAATTGTTTAGCTATGACATTCGTAAGCCCACACATAAGCATCATCATTACCCTGTTATTGGAATTTAAAGGAAAATAATGTCTTTATAGCTACAAATAATACCCCATCTTTTCATAACCATAGCCCACACATTAGCATCACCGTTGTCCTGTTATCAAAACATTAGCTATTATGCATAAGAAAAATGATGTGTTTACAACTAGCTACATCAAGAGGGGTGGAACAGGATTCATTATTCATAGTCATGCAGTTTGCAAACTTATTGTGAATAGCAAACCTTGGGAAGCATATCCAGTGTCACATTCATGAGTCAAGCAATGCCCTCACAATTTTCACATAGCTAAGGGTGTGCATGAAATCGTAATACAAAAATACATACTACAAGATGCAGTGAAGTAAGAAGAAACTGTGGGCTAAGTGGGGTGGAACAAGGTTCATTAGCTATTCACAGCCAGGAGTTAGCAAAATAGCAAAATTCAGCATGGGGGAAGTAGCTATGTCTAATGATAAATCTTTTAGCTATCACTTTCGTAAGCCCACACATAAGCAGCATCATTCCACTGTTATTGGAATTTAAAGGAAAATAATGTCTTTATAGCTTCAAGTAATGCCCCATCTTTTCATAATCATAGCCCACACATTAGCATCACCGTTGTCCTGTTATCAGAACATTAGCTATTATGCATAAGAAAAATGATGTGTTTACAACTAGCTACATCAAGAGGGGTGGAACAGGATTCATTATTCATAGTCATGCAGTTTGCGAACTTATTGTGAATAGCAAACCTTGGGAAGCATATCCAGTGTCACATTCATGAGTCAAGCAATGCCCTCACAATTTTCACATTAAGAGTGTGCATGAAATCGTAATGAAAAACACATGCTACAAGATGCAGTGAAATATGAGAGAAACTGTGGGCTCAGTGGGGTGGAACAAGGTTCATTAGCTATTCACAGCCAGGAGTTAGCAAAATAGCAAACTTCAGCATGGGGGAAGTTTGCATGTCTAATGATAAATTGGTTACCTATGACATTCGTAAGCCCACACATAAGCATCATCATTACCCTGTTATTGGAATTTAAAGGAAAATAATATATTTATAGCTACAAATTTATAACCCATCTTTTCATAACCATAGCCCACACATGAGCATCATCGCTGTCCTATTATCAGAACATAATATAATTATACGAGGAAAAGTGTGCAGCATCATGAGAGGTGGAAGAAAGTAACAGTGGTTTTAAAATTAAGCCCTCTAATTTTCAGAAATGTATACCATTGTACATGTAATGTGTGTGTATAATTGTAATGAAAAACATCAGTCTGATTTTTAGGGTACGTGGCTTATGAATGCGGTAAGGGATGTGTTTACAAGGGTGGCATACTCATACCTACTGTGGCGATTATTGTACAGAAAGCTTTTCTTACTGCCTACAAGGATGCCAAGTAGGGTAATTTGTACATTTCTAGCCATGCTAGCATGGTACATACGTTTCAACTAATGATAACATCACGGCCCTGACCCCCCTCCTCCCCTTAATGTCACAATAACATTATCTTCGACAAAATAGTTTGGAGACGCCCCCCAAGCAGTTTCTTTTGGCAGTCTGTTAATTATTGCGTCCCCAGAAACCCCCATGATTATATATTGAAGACGAAATTTAAGTGGCAGAAATGATGCACAAACTGTATATTTCTATCATTATAGCTGGCGTCAAAGATGGCACTCTGGATTCTTATACTTGGAGTCCTGGCTACACAGGCATTGGCACAAAGTTAGCCATCTAATTGCACGTTTAGGGGGTAGGGGAACCATGTACCTGTATGTGCAAGTTTTTATCATAGTGGTGGTGTAGCCATAGCCCAATCTTAGTTTTGCAAATAGCCACTAGGAAATAATTGTATGCATGCACTAGACATATGTTATAGAAACAATTATATATTCATTCCCAATATTTTGCATTATTATCTTGGCATTGTACAGATTATCTAAGGTTTCTTCAGCTTGGGTCAAGTCCAAATGTTGAAACTGCAAGTCTGCCGGCAACCGCTGGTAGATATTCTGATGATATAGCCATCCCAGCTGGATTGCCATTTGGAAACATCACTCACATCACTGTTTATGTAAGAAAGTTAGCCTTGCATTTTAAACTATAATATGAACAACTTGCAATCTTCCTGGCTTAATTTGTGTGTGTATGTTTCTATGCGGCTCTATTAATTGTATAAGGCATCAAATGCTGTTCTTAAAGTTTCATTTGGAGGGCATTAGCTAGTTGATAACAGTTTAAAAATAGCAGAAGTGCAGTGTTTTACTGATATCTATTTGCTGCATTATGTACTGTGTATGCAGCTTTGGAAATCACCACAGTATTACTGAGCAACCATAAGATGCATGATCCTGCAAACTGACTTTTGGTTCTCATGCAAATACTTATAATTTTTGATGTGCGCTACCAATCTTATAACGAAAACGTGTTGTGCAACACAAGAAACTTAAGGTGCAGTAGCAATACTGCAATCCAACAGAATATAATCTAAGCAATAGAGTAATTATATCTTCAAACAAAGGAATGTGGTTTGAACTGCATTCATTCCCAAGTATAGAAGTACAATATAGTTTTGAGAATAATATAACTTGCTAGTGCCCGTACATGATGTTGCTACTGGTCAAAGTATAACAGAGACAGGCTGAATCACTACAGACTAGATAGAGGGACAAGAGGAACCGTTTAAAAAGAAGTTCAAGGGATAAATAAAAAACACTGAGAATATTAATTACAAAGATAGGCAGTTAGATGCAAAACCTAATGTGAGGGTTGCAAAGAAGATTCCAACTTTTTCTGAGAATGTTAGCTATTAGAACAATCACAACAGATTCCATTTGGGATTCATATCACCCCCTAGCACTCAGCAGCTAGCTACTGGATTAGACAGCTTTTTACTCTGTCTCTGTTACTTCTGATTGCTACTTACTGGTAGCTAAACCAAACTCATACTAGATCTAGCTTGCAAGCTAAGTCAGCCAAAAATTTTTTTTTTTTAAATTCTCCAGATCCAATTTAAATACCCCCACATGCCTTCTGAAGCATACATGCATGGACCTTAATTAATACAGACACTCAAGCAATGCCAGTAGAATAAAACTGCAAAATGTCAGTCCTTAATGCTTTATTTTTAATAGTAGCATCACTTCTGTGGTTTAAGCTATGATTTTACAATGAATTCGGACACTGATGTAGCTACAGTACACACATTAATTTTATATATCTGTCCATATTTAAATTGCTTAATATATGGTAGTCCCCTAGTGTGTTATAGGTATGCATATGACTTCATTAACTATTTTAACTTCTACATTGTAGGTTAGCAATTATGGATACTTATCTTTTGGAAGAAGACTCGATCCTTGCTGCTTTTCCATGCTTCTTGGCTCAGACAGTCCAGACTACATTGTGGCTCCATTTTGGATCAATACTGGCATTGATAATGCTACAAGCGGTGTTTCCTATGAAGTGCATAACGTATCAACAAGCCCAGAACTTCTAAGTAGGGCTAACACAGTTATCCGTGAATTGACAGAGGATAGATTTGCTGGCACCTTCATGCTACTCGTGGAATGGAATATTTCACAATCTGGGCAACCAAGCTCGGTAAGATCTATTATACCTTCATAAGACCCTATAGCCTATATTGACATTAATCAGACACCAGACAAACTAATTCAGAACCCCAATAGACTACCAGCCCTAAATTGTTTGACTAAAATTAGGTTACTAACTTGCTCTTTGAGAGAGAAAGAAAGGGGTTATACATGCATGCTTCTATACCAGCATATGAGTACAAGACGATAAGCATGTGCCTACGCTGAACTCACCGTGTCTTCAAATTGCCCCCAGCAGCTAAGCTAATTTCGCTGTATGAATATGATTATTCAAATTCCCCTTCTCCAACTATGCTGATTTCACTATGTGAATATAATTATTTAAACTCTCCCCGTCCAGCTATGATGATTTCACCATGTGAATATGATTATTCAAACTCCCCCCCCCCCTGAGGGATATGATACTCAAATTGTGATATTCTACAAGCCATAACTATAAATATGTAGGAGAGTTGTTCAATATGCCATACGTATATGATCATTCAAATTCCCCTTCTCCAACTATGCTGATTTCACTATGTGAACATAATTATTTAAACTCTCCCCGTCCAGCTATGATGATTTCACCATGTGAATATGATTATTCAAACTCCCCCCCCTGAGGGATATGATACTCAAATTGTGATGTTCTGCAAGCCATAATTATAAATATGTAGGAGGGTTGTTCAATATGCCATATGTATATGATCATTCAAATTCCCCTTCTCCAACTATGCTGATTTCACTATGTGAATATAATTATTCAAACTCTTCCCCTCCAGCTATGATGATTTCACCATGTGAATAACATTATTCAAACTCCCCCCGCCACTCTGGGCAAAAAAACATTCAATTTGAGAGATTCCACAAACCATAATAATACTAGTAAACAAGAACAGAAAATATGGCTAATTAGAAAAGGTAGAAAAATGCATTGGTGTAAAATCATCGGAATACACTCTTGTGGTGTAGGAAGGATGTTAAGTTGGACTGCAATCCCATCTCTTAGATACACTCTGTAGAAAAACTCGGTAGAGGCAGTTGCAACCAAGTGATTGTAACTATTCAAACCATATAAATTAAATTGGGTGATATGTCCTAATAATTAGTAACATCAACTAGACATAGGTTATTGGCTATCACATTATAATAGCTTGAAATATTTTATTTCTGCTTTCCTGATATCAATAGACAAATACCTTCCAGGGGTTGGTCATTACAAATGGATACCAGTCTTATGCAGTCTTCACTTACCAGTGCGGCCTAATGCAGTGGTCTGGTGATGCCATTATTGGATTTAAAGCTGACAGTGACCTTCTTTTCAGTCATCCATTGAGTGGAAGTAGTGCCTCTTCCATTGCTTGCCTGAATTCACCCTCTACTGTCTGGAGCAACGTGGTTTATCAATTGCGTAAGTTTACGGAGTAGCACTAAGCTAAATGAACACACCTGGAGAGTCATGGTTACAAAAATTATGGCTAGCAAACTTTAACTGCAAACATTTGTTTCCTGTACATTTTATAATACAGATTATAAATCTTGCTCAGACCATCTATCAGGTAATGGAGTAGCGTTGTATTTCTTGTTACAATGATATTACATCATCCTGTTTGGATACCATTCCAATACAAACATCCAAACAATACTCCCACATACATGGCTATTGTAATTGCAGTCCATACATCAGTATGAGCATGTGAACAGCATGCAGGTGTTCACTAAGGCAATAACATATTCATCGAAATGTGAATTATGTATAGGATAGATCACTGCGTAGCGGGGTGTATGACCCGTTATCTGCCGCGGAAGCCGAGGAAGTACGAGGGCGGAGCCCGAGCTACTTCCGAGGCTTCCAAGGGAGATAATTTTTCCCAAGGTAGATAACGGGTCATACACCCCGCTACGCAGTGGTCTATCTATCTTATACTATGCCTAAGTCATTCTGACAAGAGTTGCCATAGCATCAAGAACTGCAAGGCAAGCTACTGCTCGCCAGAAGGTTCGAAAGGTGCCGTTCAGCACGACGCGATAAACTGGGTAGCTAGCAAGCTTTCAAAACGCAAAATAGTAGCTACAAGTGGCGAGACACTCCCAGCAATTGTAACAGACATGAACAACAGCTAATAGCCACGGTAGCTACCCGTCTAGCCCGACCCTAGCGCCATTTTGGCAAAAACGGTAGGCTGGCAGCGTGGCCACACGTACAAACACACAGAAACGCAACAGAACTAGCTACAGACGGAGAACAATAGCTTACCGTGCTATCCCACATCGATTTATGGGCAAAAAAACGCCATACGTCTTGCCTAGGCTACCCTACCACCAGCCCTACCACAGCTTTCTGAACATTTGAACGACTGGAACGGAATCGGGTACCCGCTTTACGTAAGCAATCGGGGTATATTTTTTCGCGCGGTAGAATACGACCCGTTATGTACCTGTAATGCTGAAATCTGATTGGTTAGAATGACTTAGGTATAGTATAAATGCCTTTATCTACCTCCTGGATATTCATATCAGCTATTTGAAATTCTCTTTTTCAGTGATATATGTGCAGACATGCATTCAGATAGATGGCCATATAGACCAATAAACAGGCAGCTAGGGATAAAGACTGACTGACTGATATTGTAGATATATACAGGGCAAAGTGAGAAATTATTTATACATTCGTTTCCGAATGACAAACTAATGTTTCTGTGTATCTCAGCTGATTAGCACATTGCATCTCTGCAGATTTACTTGATTTACTAGAATCTACTGTTTCCAACCAGTTTTGCTCATTTCCTCCCCTCACCCCCCCTCCCCCTTCCCCTTACCCCACCCCCACTCCCCGTGTCAACCCTCCATTACCTACATACATGACCTAAATCCTAGCATTTATAATTCTTTAAATCTTTTACAGATCTTAAACATCTTCGCTTTCTACCTCTTGGAGTAACAAATGGAAATGAAGGGACAAGCCTTCCATTAGTAGATGATGGTGTCTCAGACAGCATTGCAATACCAGGTGGATTTCCGTTTGGAAATAGTGTCCAGACATCTGCTTATGTGAGTGAAGATATGCATGTCTAAGCCACTAGGAGATTCACACTTATAACTCCACACATGATTGCATTACAAGAGTGCTTTGGGTGCTCATAAATGCATGTATATCGAAGGCAGGCTTGAGTAGTTTTGAAATTTGTATGCTTTGAATGGCCATGTGAGCTCACATAAGACATTAGTGACCAATAGCCAAGTACCTGATCGTGGACAAATGATCAAAGGTTGAGTGAAAGATATTTTGCTGGGCTGCTTGCAGATGTAGAATAGCTGTTATCAGTGCTCGCAGTGGTCAATGTTCGTATATAAAAGTTTCACTTGTGCTAGTTGTAGCAGTAGTTGTAGTTGTTGCACTTAACACTGCCTTTATGTTTTGGATCTCGTCCTTCACAATGCATGGGTTTCAAAAGTATTTCTATCAGATATCCCTTTTATACTGACACTGATCTGAGATCAAATTTCTTTTCTTAGTCCCTTATTTTACATATTTTATGTCCCCTCCTAACCATGTACAGTACTTGTTGTGATAGTATAGCTACACACTGCTTCATTAATTTACAATAATTTATTACATAATCACTTAGTACTAACAAGGGGATAGGGACCTCTATCATTGACAAATACTCACACTATAATTCCAGATATCTACCCCTACAGATTTCTACAAATGGATTATTTTCATTTGAAAGGCCATTCCCTTATCAGCATCCTCAACTCTTCCCTGGAACAAGCCTCTATAGCTTTCTAATAGCTCCATTCTGGACTGATAATGACATCAGTAATGGAATAGGAAGAGTGTCATATGAAGTGCATGACAACCTGACAGAGTCTATGAACTGGGTGAATACGTACGTTAGTCAACAAGAGCAGACTAATTTTACAGGAACCTGGATGCTTGTAGGAGAATGGAGCAATGTATCCCAGCACCTTGGAGACACAAGTAGAGTGAGCAGATGCTATATATTTCAATCAGTTTTACTCTGCAACTTGCATTTCTGCTCCACATTTAGCTCTAATGTACCTTTTTTTACAGACAAACAGCTACCAGGGGATTCTAATTACAAATGGTCTACAGTCATATACCATTTTCACTTACAACTGTGGACTAATGGAATGGTCTGGAGGTGCTGCAATTGGTTTCAATACTGATGGCAGATTCTACCAAAACCACTATCTGAGTATAACTGCCAATACCCAAAGTATTGCTTGTCTAAACTTGCCAGACAGTGAATGGAGCAATGCTGTCTTTCAGCTATGTAAGTGAAACTGGTTTGTTCACATACATAGTTACATAGTTGATCTATGTTAGTGGCCTTACTCAACTATCTAAAGTAGTAATTTGAGTTGCATGTAAACAACAACCAAACTAAAAGATCAAGGATCATATGTTCAGTCTGAGAATAATGTATTAATCATATCAGTTTCCCTGTGTGTTCTGCTACCTTTAGCAATAATTTTAATGGGCACAAGAAAATATTAACTTCTGTAATTTGGCATAAATAATTACATTACATAATGAAAGCACAGAAAAAATGTTGTGTCTACACGTAGAAGACAATTAGTTAATACACCAGCCCAAAATGTATCCTTTATGTGCTGGAATTATTTTGCTTCATTGATTATGCGTTCTATCCATTAATATTTGATTACTGTACAGGCTTGTTTCTGTACTTGCCCCTAACACCTGTTTACCATGTAAATCTAAAAATAGGAAATGTGCTTTTTTATGTGCTAAAAACTAACATAAACAGAGAAAGTTATACTTTAGCTGTGACTCAGACTAAGCATATATTTCTGACTCAGATGGCGACTATCTTCCTTACTTGGAGCTTGAAAGTACAAGTGGAGTCAGTCTAACCTACCTTCCTCCAATTCTTGACGGGACCTCCACTTCTATCAGTATCCCTGCTGGTTTTACCATTGGATCTACCAATCACACATCTGTATATGTGAGTCTCAATGTTATGACAACAACTTTGTGACAGTTGGATAATCAGTGCCACACACGTTTATATTTGTAGTACAAATTAGTTAGTCTAAATTACTGAGCATAGCATATTACAGCTCTGATATCTATTCATTGTTGCAGGTTTCTAGCAATGGATATTTCTCATTTGGAAGGAGTACTACATTCTTTAATCCAGTCCTGTTTCCTGATTCCCAAACTTACAACTATATAGTTGCTCCGTTTTGGGCAGACAATGATCCCCGACCAAGTGGACGCATATCATATGAAGTACACACATCAAACACTGCTCTTATGAGCAAAGTCAGTTCTTTCATTAGGCAGCGACAACAGGCTGAATTTGTAGGCAGCTGGATGCTGATGGCTGAGTGGGACAGCATACATGAATATGCATCGGATACAAAGGTATTATAAACGTAATATAATATATATATATACACACTGCCAAGTGTAAAGATAAGAAGGGGGTGTAAATAATATACTCTGCCAAGTGTAAAGATAAGAAGGGGGTATAATATACTCTGCCAAGTGTAAAGATAAGAAGGGGGTGTAATTCAATAAATAATGTAATGTAATATAATGTTTTGCACAAAGTAGGGGTCACAGAGGTGTGAAACTTATACCATTGTGATCCTTGGGGAACAAATAAGAAAACATACGTGAAGCTCCTCTACTTTCAGTTTCTGTGAGGAGTTATGGCCAAAACAAAATTATATTTTTTTATGGTGTGCAGTTTTCAAGGAGTATACAAACTGTTTTTAAGCTGCCCTACAGATGAGATTCTGGTGGTGTAGTGGTAACATCCTTGACTGCCAGAAAGAAACTCTAATTTAAAAATCTTAGTTTTTATGCAAAGATCACAATGGTATAAGTTTCAATCCTCCGTGATCCCTCCTTCATGCCAAACATGCCAAACACTACATTACATTACACCCTCCCTTAAATCTTTATACTTGGCAGAGTATAGAGTAGTATCAAAAGCTGTGAATTTTCATGGTATGTACCATGCTGCTGTAGTGCTGTACTATAGCTGAACAGTACTGACACTGTGTAAGTGTTTTGAGACAATGAAATAATAATTGCAAATGCAGGTATTCTGAATTTCTTGATATGGGCTCTGGGAATAAAATTAATACTTGATCATAAAAGAAGGTTGAAGCCATTCCTGTAAGTGCTATTATATTGTATAAAGGTGCCGAATCTAACATATATTTAAGCCATAAAAAAACAAACATCTATTTGTTAAATATGTATTGGTGGAGATGACTGCTGCATTGATTTTATAGTTATCACCATGGTACAAAGCTATACCAAAAAATATCACGATTTTGTTGTCAAGGTATTGTCACGAGTGGACAGCACATGTGACAATGCCAGAGGCAACAAACAAGTGAGATGTTTTGCATTATAGCTTGGCATTATGGTATAAAGATTTTATCACACATACCTAGAACGGCGACTTATTTTAGCCAGCTAAGCCTTGTGTCTATGTGCTCGAACTCTTGCGAAATCAATAGTTCTGCATAGTACATTCTCAGCTGCGCACGGTACCCTACCACATGACTTGCAGTACTAATATGGATTTCACCATGTGATTTGCATTAAAAATATAGATTTTATTATGTACCTTGAAAATACGGCTTTTTAGCAGGCGTGTGTACCTATAAGGCTTCCCCATTGACTTTTGCACATTTTGGGAGTTAGATATATGATAAAATGCAATATTTATCTTCTTACAGAAAAACACATATCAAGGAGTAATAATTACAGATGGAGTACAGTCATATACTGTGTTTATCTACCAGTGTGGAGCAATGCAGTGGCATGGAAATGCTACAGTAGGATTCAATGCTGGTGGCACTGTATTCCAGAACCATCCTTTCAGTGGAACGATTAGTGCCAACCAGATAGCCTGCCTGAACTATTCAAGTAATGTGTGGAGCAACCTAATCTACCGACTTATACCAGAAGGTGGGTAAATGGCGAATGATGAGGCATGTCTGATTTTCCATAGATAATTAAAAAAATACGGCTATTGTTGCACTTTTTGGTAACTGTAGTACTAGCTATGATATAGATCAAAACTAAATACTCCTTAATAACTATTGGAATTAGTGAGCATTATCCGTGGCAGCTGCTTGAAACTTTAATCAGTACGTTTCAGCCTGTAGGCTATCTTCAGCTTATAGCTAAAACAACCAAATAACCAGTAGTGACTAATGTAATAAATGTTACAAATGATATCATGAATTACACAACTGAAACTGGAAGTGGGCTCTATTTGAATGAAAGAGATGTGATTCAGAGTGCACTAAGGGCTAATTAGACTAAAGTAATGGTTCATTCTATGGACTGATTTCTGTATCTGTATAGCCTCCAGCACTCTTCTCCTCCAGTAGCGGCTCTCTGTCAGGACCACTCTTGCTGAAACCCATATTTCCACATAGATGTGATAAGAAGAGATGCTAATGAAAGTTGGAGCAGTACATGCCAACCATATAGGATATAGCACAGACTGTGTTTAAGCAGAAAAAGTCCTGACAGAGAGTCATTACTCAAGAACAAGAGTACTAAACACACTGAAGTTTTACCTTATAAAGTGTCCTTGTACTACAGTATGTAGGTGTATCAAAGGTGGTGACTGTCATTTATACAGTATTAACCCACAAGCGACGTGTATGGTATTTAGGTGGCGCCGTTGAACTACCGTACACCTTAGTCAGCAAATATTCAGGCTGTTAACTATGTAAACAGTGAGGACCTGAAGCCAAATAAAAGTAAAACTTGCACAGCATGCTGACCTACCATATAGTGGGTTATTTTCGTGGGTGAAATTTTTTGTGAAAAGCTCGAGATGTTGTTAGAAAAATTTTTTGTGGCTCTAAATTTTGTGGCGATTTGATCGCAAATATGTAATATGAACTTTGACTTAGTACACGTGGTTCGATCAATGACGATTTTGCAAGACAGAGATGGAGTGCTTCTGAGGCTACCAAGTCAATAAAGGCATATGGGAGGCCAGTATTGCAGAAGAAATAGCATACTGCTGTGGTAATGGTGAGGTATGTGCCTCACTTTTTCATTTAATATCTCCTCTGCTTTCTTGGATCACAGCATCAAGGGTAGCTTGTGACAGAGGACCCTGTGGATTCAGGGCGTTGTAAACGGGAGACAGGTACTATAAGTTGATTTATCGCCTACTAGACTGCTCGACTTTGTACCGCACATGTAACTGATCGTAAAATTCGTGGGTAGAAAATTTCGTGACTTGTACGTAGGTTAACCACAAAAATAGTGACAATTTGTACCCCACAAAAATAACCCGCTATATGGTACCCACAGAGCTGCACACACAGCATGCTGACATTTTCTTGACTGTGGAGTGTGCATGGCCTTTTGCAGGAAAGTTTTTTTACAGGCTACCTATGCAGCTTGCAACAAAGTAAGTGTGCTGTGTCAGCATTACTAGGAAACCACTGTAGTACAAACCAGTTGTACAACCAGCTGCTGTGGTTTATTATATCTCTTTAACATAAAAGGAATGCATTGGGTGGCCCATTGTTTTCATGCACATTACTGATGTATAAAATTCCACTGGCGATTATAGTATCATACATTCCACTGGAGATATGTTTTCATGCAGTATACACTGTTAAATTTTAACATGAAAATGGTTACTTCAGTTGCATCTAAGAAGTGATTGCCGAGTGCAGCGAGGCCAATAATTGCGACCTATGGGCTCAACATTTTACCTAGCGTTTATATTTAATATATATTGAAGGTAATCGCTCTGCCAAGTGTAAAGTATAACTGTCCAGTAGAAACAGATGTATTTGAATTACGTGACTTGGGCGGGGCGAGACGGGTCACGAGCCAGCCTGTCGTGAAAATAACAGTTGACCCGGAACCATGCATGACAATGCTGCTGGAGAAGCTAAAAAAAAGCGACTGGTCTTTGGGAGATTGCTGTCTCTGTCTGCAACATATTTTCAAGGATCAGCCATGGCTGCTGCGGGTGAGTGGAGAGACGAGGTCAGCTGCTCGAAACTCACAAGCGTATCGCTCGAACGTGCCGTCCATTAATAGCGCTCATATCTCTACTCATACAGCGGCTACACAAACTCTACTACAAGAGTATGTGGTAAACTTGCCCAGATCTCTCACGCTTTGTGTGCTCTTAGTTCGAAGATGGCAACCATATAACTAGCAGAGACACAATTTTGACCACGTGCTTTGTAGGGGCCCCTTAAGGAGACTTATAAAATGTATATAGTTTTGTTTTGGCCATAACTCCTCACAAAGTAGAGGAGCTTCACATACGTTTTCTTATTTGTTCCCCAAGGATCACAATGGTATACGTTTCACACCTCTGTGACCCCTACTTTTTGCAAAACATTATATTATTTATTTAATTACACCCCCTTCTTATCTTTACACTTGGCAGAGTATTTACACCCCCTTCTTATCTGTACACTTGGCAGAGCATATATATGTACGTATGTAGGTATATTGCGATGTAGTGCACATTTTGTCCCGGGGGGGCCACACGTGTTAAAAATGGCATCTCTGGCAGTTACATGGATGTTGTAACTTGTAGTGCACGAAGAGTCAGAGAGTTGGACAAGTCTACCACATAGTTATACCAAGGAAGGCCTACTCAGGGCCGTTGGAACCGGTCCGATTTGTCCAGCCATGGCTGGACCACTTTTTGGCCTTTCAGGATTTTTTAAGGTATGCCTATCTTGTGCAGCCGGTCATGCACACGTCGACACATCAGTGACTATTAAAGACATCGTGCAGAGACGAGCATCATGGCAGAATCAGTGGTGATGGAGGTCAATGGCCCTGACCAGCTTTGTTCCAAGTCCTCGATCGTTTGGTAGCAGGACCGTTGTGCGGTGTTCATTCCAACCTAGCTGGTTTGACTGGCCGCATGCATTATATGATGAAAGCCGTGATGCACGTGAGAGAAACTACGCGAGTCCTTTCTGACCCAATGAATGGAGATAATTTTTTTTCACATTGCGCGCGGAAGTTATAGGTCGTGGTTAACTGACTCGCAAAAACAGTTGGCCCCGTGTGCATTGGTGGCTACCCCAGCTACATCCCGTGTGCAACCCAGGATGTGATGATGTCAGGAAAAGGTCATAGCAACTACCTGTTTATGCATGCCTCTGGTAGCCACGCGAGACATATTAGGCTTGTGTATTCCTAGTTTATGTACTTATTTCCAAATGGAACTTGTAGTCCTACATATTCCCAAGAGATACCATTCTTTTGAAATTACACTGGTCTTAGTTCCAATGACTGGATACTATTGGGAATAAGACTGGCATATGATTCCAAAACACCAGCAATTCTTGAAGGACGAGTTGCATGTGGAGTATTCCCAAATATACTTGTCAACAGTTATTATTCACTGTCATTATCATTAGTCATTGGAACTATGGCCATGTTTTTTTGAAACAATTTGGTATCTCTGGGGAGTATGTAAGACTATCTGCAACTGAAGTAACCATATTCCTGTTAACTTTATGATCCACTTTTTCAGTGTATAGGTAGCTAATGGGTCATGTACTCTACACAGAGATCTATTCCATGGTTATGTTGCACCTGAAGTCATACACAATGTAATGATGGTGCTTTTTTCATTTCTAGTTCCTGCTTATGTACTATTCATTCGACAAACACCCTTTATACAAAGTGTGAATCTTGATGGAACTCAGCTTGCTACAGTCTATTCTAGTGGCGCTCCACGAGGCCTGACTTTTGACTACAGGTATACCTCTTAATAAAAGAAACTACTTCTTAATGTTTTTGTTGCCATGAGTTCAGCAGTGTGTGTATTGCAGGAACAACTTCATGTTCTGGACAGACACAAGTAGTGATCGGATTTACAGAGCACATTTGGATGGATCTAATGCAGTAATACTGGTCACTTCTGGTCAGATATTTGCAGGTACAATGTTGAATGTGAACCCAAAAGCTTATGCATTTCTTATCAAGCAGGGGGGCGTTTAGCATTAGTTCTATATTTTTCTTATGCAGAGGGTATAGCGTGGGACTGGGTAAACCATAAGCTCTACTGGACTGATTCAAGTGATGATGATATTGAAGTCTATGATCCACTAACTGGCTACCGTCGGGTGCTGATCGATACTGGCTCTAGTAGCAACCTAGGTGACATTGTCGTAGACCCTCTTAACAGGTATGTAAAATTTACAGAGTAAACTTAATATTTCATGGATGGACTTTCAACATTATGATGTCTTCCTAACAGAATGATGTATTGGACTGATTATGGTACTACAAAAACTATTGAGAGAGCATCAATGGATGGGACATCAAGAACAGCAATCCATTTCACCGATTTGAGTACCCCATATGGACTGACGCTAGATATTGACATGCAGACCCTATACTGGGCAGACTATAGCCGTAATCGGCTGGAAAAATCAAATGTGGATGGATCAAATCGTCAAGTTGTGACAACAACGCTCATTTCTAATCCCTATCACATTACATACTACGATGGGATACTCTACTGGGGTGACTGGACATATAATAGACTCCTAATGACCCCTGTTAACGGACCCTCTAGTGTGACATTTCTTACAACTTCTGCCTCTGATCCATATGGCATTCAGATTATCGCTGAAGAAAGACAGCGTGAAGGTTAGTACGTTGTATTGCATTGACTGATGATGGGTAATGTTCATATAAACTATACAGCATTACTATGGGAAATTGCCCCAAGCTCGATGGATGAATGTATAGGGTGGATGAGCGGGTGTGGGAGACTTATCATACTTCAAGTACACATTTAATCTGTTTTTGTAGCACCCAACCCTTGTTTGGATGGAAACGGAGGCTGCAGTCACTTGTGTTTGCTCAGCTCTACGTATCCTGAAGGATACAGCTGTGCTTGCCCAGATGAACAAATACTAGCTGATAACCAAAGGGACTGCAAACGTAAGTAAAGTAGGCGTAATACTGATAAAGTTCTAATGCATGTTAGCTACCACAGGTTTGTATGTCAATGGATATGATGCACTTTTAACATTGTATTACTTCACTTAATGAGTGTTCTCTTTTATCTCTGCCATAGCACCTCCATACATCTTGTACTCTCGTTACATCTCAAGTTCAGTCAACTACATACGACGTATTAAATTGGATGGAGTTGGGGTTACTAACATTCAAACAAGTGGTAGAGCTCGTGCACTTGACATTGACTTCAGGTAATAATGCAGGATGCTAGTATATATGTAGGTAGCACAATGGAATTATAAGAGACTTGAGTATGATCTATAATTTGAATTTCAGTCAGTGGATACTTAAAATTCCTTCATACTGATAACTAAATGATTAATAGTAGTTTTTTCTAGTATTGCATTTATAAGTAGGTGCTTTCCTTTATAATACCTCTCAGCATGGAGTATGCCTTATATGTAATCTGGTTCCATATTTAGAAACAATTATGTATTCTGGACTGATACAAGTGCTGATAGGATCTATAGAACTGGACTGAGTGGTTCTGGAACAACCACATTAATTAGCATAGGCCTGCAATGTCCAGGTACGTTTGCCTCATGACTAAATGCATTCATTAATTAATCTGGACATAATATCTTGTATTTTGTGATCCACAGAGGGAATAGCCTGGGACTGGATCAATCAGAAACTCTATTGGACTGACTATTGTGATGATGATATCGAGGTTTATGAATCTTCTAGTGGCTACCGTAAAGTGCTCTTTGAAACTGGCTCCAGTAGTAACCCTAGGAGTATTGTTGTGGATCCTACAACTGGGTATATCGACTTTTTAATGTTAAAAAACTGATGAAGCTCTAATTTATTTTGTTTGTTGCTTTCAGGTGGATGTACTGGTCGGATGCTGGAACACTAGCCAAGATTGAGCGGGCGTCTATGAATGGTGCATCAAAGACTACATTGCACAGCAGTAACCTGGCTGCACCATATGCTTTAACGATTGATTATGAAAGCCAGACACTCTATTGGGCAGATTATACTCTTGATAAACTTGAGAGCTCAAATACAGATGGATCTAATCGGTTACTTTTGACTACTAATAGCATTCAGTCTCCGTATGCTATGGCATTTTATGATAGGCAGCTGTACTGGACTGACTGGTCATTGAATGGAATATATTCTACATTTCTAACTTCTCCAAGCAGTGTTACTACTGTATACAACAGTGGCTCAGATCCATATGGCATTCGAATCATTGCAGAAGAAACACAGCCTGAAGGTGAGTGGAATTGTAATGTAAGCTGGTGTGGTGGCTTATACTGTTGTATAGGGCTTTATCATTTGAGTAATATTGTCATTTTGGATATAGCTCCCAACCCGTGTGCAGCTAGTAATGGAGGTTGTAGTCACTTGTGCTTACTAAGTGCAGTCAATTCAAGTGGCTATAGCTGCTCATGCCCTGAGGATCTGCTGCTAATTGATAACCAGAGAGACTGCATACGTAAGTGGTATCGGTTGAAAGTCTTTTTTGCTTTAATTTATAGACATATTTCCTTATAGCACCTCCAAGGATTGTAGTAACACGCTATTCAACACTCATTTATCGCCTTAACTTGGATGGGAGTCGACTAACCACAGTATACTCAACTACATATCCTCGAGCACTAGATTTTGACTACAGGTAAGTATATTCACCAATTGGATTGTCCTATTTTCAGTATGTGTTATACTGCATGTATCCTACATGAGACATAGACACTATGCAAACTAAAGCACATATTTATATTCTGCTACAGGAGAGGTTATTTGTTCTGGGTGGATTTTACCAATGACAGGATCATCAGAGCTCCAGGTCCTGAAGATCCAGGCTCTCAACTGGTTACTCTAGTTAGCACTGGATTACCATGTGCAGGTAAGAGGGTGACACAGGAAAGGTGAAAGAATTGACTGGAACACCATGCATGAGTCAACTGTCTTTGATTCTAATCTCATGAATCTGTAATGTGTAAATATAATTATATCTACATGTGTATTGCTAAAATCTATAACCAGTAATTCATGGTCAGATGTGGAGTGCTGAATGCTGCCTCCATTGTTGCATTACTGGCTTTGGTACCTGTTCGATTCTTAAATCCAGATTGGGCCTTCTAGGCAGGCCTTTCAAAGGCAAATGGAATCAAGGATTGAATAATATAAGAAGCTCTCTGGGAAAATACCTGCTAAAAAAACTATAAGCAGCAGGCTTAAAGTTTACAGTCTGCACATTCAGTTTAGTGAGATAAATAATACATGGTTCGCATAATACCATACTCAAACATTGTTAAGTGCATATGCTTGTACTTCCACAGGAAGGAAATGAGCGCCTAATCATGAGGTGCGCCTAATGACGAGGCGTGCCTCATTACGAATATTAAAATTGGAGTGTGCTTTATTTGAAGCACGTACAGTCATCTCAGCGATCAGCTCGAACAGGAATTCTCTTTTCAATTTGAGAGTATTGTTTGAGGGCACCATGTCTATAAAGATGTACTTAATAAAAAATATTTTGATAACAATCAAACCAGCGCTTAACAGTGAATATGCACTTATAAGCGAAATGTGCTTAATAACGAGTGAGTATGGTAACTAATATACGGTAAATATTACGTATCCTCTGATATTATGCACATGCACAATCAGTGAGTAGCTACCAGGCCACTCTTTCATGGACTGGGAACGAGGCTAAGGACTTACGGCAAAAGTGCTGACTCTGTACTTTTATAGTGGCTTTCTAGTGAGCAGCCATATCTTGTCAGAACAGGATTATAATCACCGCCTATCACTTCTTCGCTGTCAAATCTAAACTTATTGGACCAGTAGTACGTATAAAAAGTGCAAATGACAAACAAATCGAAGCAGCTTGGAATTAGGCTATACAAGATAAATAAACTGATTTATTCTACAGCTGCATTGAGCTTGGTTAACCTAATGCTTTTTTTTTTGGTAGTGACTATTAGCTACAAATGTCAACTAGAGGTGTTTTGAGAACATATACCCTGCCCTCCTGATGGTATACCAGCAATGGCAGAGGTCGGAACCATATGCACATGTAGCTACATGGACTTCTGTAGACATACATTTAAGTGATGACATCATGGCTCCGTAAAGAGCATGGTTGTGTATCTCACAATTACGTTTTGCAGCTGATCTTATCACTGTGGCACTGCTACCACAGTTAATGAAGAGTTGGGATGGCTGTACAGAGAAGCTAATCAGCTATATATAGGTATCTCTAATTAGTGCATGTAGAGATTCTTCATTCAACACCCAAGCACAATACTAGCAATAGCTCTTCACCACTCATCCCTAGTCTCGTTTCCAGGTCCACGTGACTCCGGAATTCCGGAATGATACCAGTGCATGACTCTGTATGCCTAGAGTATGTATATAATACATCAGCTCATGCGACGATCTGCCAGATATACCTTATAGGGCTCTTTTGAGCTGAGGCCATTCTCGGTATCTTGGTTCCGTCAGTGGCTATTTTTCCATGATAAATCAAGAAGACTATGATCTTACATACTGTGACCATGCATAATTATATGATAGCTAATTGTCCCAAAATGCATCAGAACCAATGTCTGTGTACTTTGTGTGCATTATATGTACTGCATGCATACTCCTGGCCTGACCACTTGCTTCATCTACGCTTGATGTTACTAAATGGAATGATTGTGTGATTGTGGGGTAGATTATGTTCTAATATAAAATTCGTAATCTTTATTGTAATTCAGAGCACACCTTTCATCTACAGATGGTCTGGCATGGGACTGGATTAATGAAAAACTTTATTGGACTGACTACTGTGATGATGAAGTAGAGGTGTATGATACCTTAACCGGCATCAGGAGAGTTCTCTTTGATTCTGACATTGTTGAGCCTCACGCAATTGTTGTTGACCCCACGACTGGGTACGGCTACTTTAAATGAGTACTTTCTGTAATGGTCGTGGCTAATTTTCTCTTTTTCTGTTTAGATGGTTATACTGGACTGATGTTGGAACAGACAAAATCGAGAGAGCATCTATGGATGGAAGCTCTAGAGTAGTTCTCATTAGCACTGGTTTATCTCTTGCTTACGGTTTAACTCTGGACTATGAAAACCAGATATTATACTGGGTTGATTATGCATTCAATAGAATAGAAAGCTCAAACTCTGATGGATCAAACAGGAATATTCTAACAACCAGTCTCAGAGATCCCTATGTGGGGTTGGAATCTCACAAGGCCCCTGGTTCATTCTCACTAGTACATAACACACCATGCTCAGACACTGAGAAGTAGCAGCAAACTTGCAACTAATCTTTAGAGCCCGTTAGTGACACAGATTGAGCATTGAAGTAGTGTTGCTGATGAAAGGTACGAAAATACAGCCATCTCTTGATTGATCCCTGCCTATATATGCACAACTGGTGCATACATGGCATTCTATGCAGAGGGCCTCGCTGAGCTGATCATTCAGGCTTTAAGAATGGCGGTCATCATTGTCTTGCTACCGAATCAGCCTTACCTGCTATCAATGAACTTCCCGTCAATGTTCCCACCTCTCCTCGCTACCACTACATCTGTGCTGCTGTGCACGTAGCCTCCCTAATCACCGCCGCCTGTTCGCATGTTCTCCTAGTCTTGTGCCCAGCCTGAAGATTAATTTTTCTTGACAGCATGGTTCCCCAATATGAAAAAAAATTACAGTCTGCCCAACCCAGGCCATGACTACTTACTCTTGTCGCCTATAATACATATATTTACCTGCATCTCTGAACATCTTCTGTGCTTACCCTTGGCAGTGTGGATATGGGTGACATGTTTATAGAGATAAAATAGGAAGATGCTACTATATCAAAATATGAGTGTATATAATACAACTACATCCTGGTAAGCTCATTTTTATTAGTGGTATGAATTCATCCTCACTACCCACAGTTTTTAATCCCTGTGCTGAGAACAATGGTAACTGCACGTACATGTGCCTATTGAGTTCACAGGCTCAAAATGGATACACCTGCTCCTGTCCTACTGGTTTAATACTGGATGATAATCAAAGAGACTGTGTGTGTAAGTTACCACTATGTAATGTGCTGTATGTATGGGCAGCACCTCAGGCAATAACAGTCTTCTAAGTGGCAGCAAACAACTCTAGGCTCTCTCGTATTCTGTAGTCTTTGCAGTAAATATAGCAACCAGACAGTCCTTTCTTCCTTTCTTCTATCTCTTCCGGTTCGGAGTATTCAGCCATATGTTTACTGTTGGTGGTTTTATTGTGTAAGTACAAAAGAATCCAGAAGGAGACTAATAGACAGCCAGCTTGAATAGAGCATTATAAATTATTACTTTACCATGCTATACTCACTTAAACTCTTTAATTTTACTAACTTTTTAACCCCTTTTAACTTTTGTGGTACCTTTTAAACAAATGAGGAGGCCCTGTTAGGTGTACAATAGAACTATAATGGTTGTACTCATGCTTGTGGGGTCTTCCCTTCTACAAGAAACTAAGTAATAAAGCTAGGTCCAACAGCACAAGATCATAGCCACCCATCCCTGAGCTACAAATGGGGATGGTGTTAAGACGTATACTTTCTTGTGAGTACTCATGCTAATACTAAAAAAGATTTTATAGCTTCTTATGTACTATATAATCCACTGATGCCAGCTCAAAGGTTGATCACTAATGCCCATGACGTCTTCCAAGAGTGAGTGTGCCACCACTTACCACTGGTTAACCTTGCTTTGCTCGCACCACAATGCTCTGTATTCCCCTAGCATTTTTTTGTTAAACTGTTCAAAAATCGATTATTTTGGTTCTACCACCGCAGCACCCCCACGCTTGTACTTCACCCTCTATCCTTCATCCATTCGTCGTGTTGATTTGGATGGCAGTGACATTCTTCAAGTTTATTCAGGTGGCAGGCCACACTCCATTGACTTTGACTACAGGTACTGTGGATATTGCTGTGATTGATGAATGCGTCTACAATAGCCTCTTTATCTGTACTAACACAATCAGTTGTTAAGTGTATTATAAAGTCCAAATGTTCCATTAAGCTTAATTAGTAAATGTGCAGGCATCAACAAAGAAATAGAGACAGTAACAGTAGTATGTGGCATAATAGTACATAGCATTTACCGCCTCTATCCAGAAACAAAGCAAGACTATAGTTAATATCACTCCAAAATTAATTAGTCTCCAAGCTCCATTTTCAATGTCTCATTTGAGTCTGTATGATGAGAGAGAGACGTAGCAAGCAACAGCGTTTAGCAGTAGTCACCATTAACACTGACTCAGTCCAGCAGTGATAGCTTATTCCACTGCACCAGAATGCATGAGCCCTGAGAATCATGCAAACATTTTCAGTGCTTTGGATAAAAATTCAGTTGCTTTTCGGCCTCTATAGAGGCACACAGCACCTCTCTCCTCACACTGCCTTCAGCAGTGCACTGTATGCAGTGCTCATGTGACTGACCACTATAGCCTGACCATAGTTTCTATAGCCCTGATGTGTGGTGCTTGTGTACATCTGAAAGCAAAGTCATGATATGCTTTCAGTTCACTTAAAGCTGAAGAGCGTGATAGCACAACTTGAAACCAAATATGGGTATTTAATACAATCAGCTATGCCGCATAATAGTAGTCACATTTTACTGCATGGTAAATATATTTTAGAATGAATCTGTCAGTGAATACTTTCAACTCGATGTAATTAGCACTTCGTGGTATTCATTTTAACCTAGTCACAATATCTTAATGACTACCTCACAGGAAAAACTACATGTTTTGGACAGATTCTACCAATGATAGGATTATGAGAAGTCAACTTGATGGATCTGGCTCATTATTACTAGTTTCTTCAAATCTTGGATGTCCAGGTGTGGCTGTGGATTAGTGTACAATAGGAAGAATATGATATTTCAAAAGCAGTTTGTAGCCTGCACGTTCGGATAATAGAGTTAATTTATCATTCAGCCTACACAAAACACTGCTTTAATTTTTTTTCCATAAACTATACAGGAGGCTTAGCATGGGACTGGAGTAATGAAAAACTGTACTGGACAGACTCCTGTGATGATGATATTGAAGTATATGATCCAGACACGGGCTATCGGAAAGTGCTTTTCTACACTGGCACAAGCACTAATAACAAAGAGATAGTTGTAGACCCTGAAACCAGGTACTATATTCATATTACTGTAGTGTATGAGTAGTCAAGCTCATTACATGTTTACGAACAGCATGCTTAGTTGTAGATTTGAAAGAGATGTTCTTTTGACTAGGTGGCTGTATTGGACCGATTATGGAACAGTGGCGAAAATTCAGAGAGCATCAATGGATGGTCATTCAAGATCTGTCCTCCATGATACAAGTTTGACAACTCCATATGCACTGACTATAGATTATGAAAATCTGATTCTGTATTGGGCTGATTATACATTGGACAAGTTGGAAAAATCAAATGTTGATGGTTCAAATCGCTTAGTTGTTACGACATCTTCCATCACTTCCCCATACTCCCTTACATTTTATGAAGGAAGGCTGTACTGGACAGATCTGTCTTTTGCTAGAATATACACAACTCTCGCGAATTTTTCAAGTGTGTCCACTTTAAGCTCACAAGGACAAGCAATGTATGGAATACAGGCTGTTGCTGAAAATAGACAAAAGATAGGTATGCTTAAGCATTTTATTACTGCTAAATATGCCTTCTATACTGCATAAGCCAGTTTCTTTCATGGCTAGTTATTTGTGTAAATTTCAATTTATCCATCAATGAGGATACCAATTATTCTGCAGTTGCAAACCCGTGTGAAGATGGAAATGGCAACTGTACTCATCTATGCCTACTGAGTGCCATTTATGTGAGAGGATATTCCTGTGCATGTCCTGATGACTTTCTCCTTGATGCAGATCAGCAAACTTGCTTACGTAAGTTAAGCTAATAGAATTCAAATACTACTTTTGAACATAATGTTTAAGGAAAGAAAAACTTACCTTTGACTAGAGATGATATCTAGTTCCATAATAATTGACAAGCACCTAGTGAGAGATGTGCCATAACCTGAAGTCTGTACTAATGCCATAACCTTAAATTTTACAGTGGATCCTCTTATTAATCCTGAAAAGTAAAGTTCCATTACATGTAGTGCTTACAAAATGTAGATAACTCTATTATTCCAAATAATACAAATATTGTGGACTTTCATAGCAACTGGAGGGGACCTAGCCCTCCTATGTATACATGCTGTTCACTATTAATTTGCAGCCTGTCTTTTAATTACATAATATTATTAGGGTAAATTTGCTTCAGAAGATTTTATAGCTCTTCAGTTTGTGTTGTCACCATTATAGCAGTCACATGTACTGTGATTGCTGGATAGTTGTTAAAAACAAGCTGTTAAAAACAATTTTACAAGCTGTTAAAAACAATTTTACAAGCTGTTAAAAACAATTTTACATGCATATCTCCAAAGTTATTTGTAATCATACTAGGTAGTACCTCATAGTTACTAGTCAATGTTGATTAAATTCAGAAAAAATATTTAGCATGTGCTGATGACATCAGTGGGAAATGGTCAAATAGTTTTGTGTGTGTAAACTTATGCAGAGTATGTAGCGAGGAGAACAGCACCTAATTGCTCTAGTTACTATTGACAGGAACATAAAGGCCCATAAATATGTAGTTACATTTTGCTTCTTTACATTCAAAACAGTTTCTGAAAGCTGTTTAGAGTTCACTATTTATCAACGTGCACTCTGCTGATTACTTTTTCCACATTTGTGTGTTTGTGCTTCTGCACTTATCGCGTGTGCCAAATTACACCATCACCTTAGGAGTGGGACTGATAGTGAAAGTGAGTGAAAGCTAATGAGCGTTTGCAGGCCCGGTATCCAAGGTAGTGATTGTGGAATCTCATCCCACACGGCCGAAAATATCTATATTACTTCCTATGTGAAAAACGGCACCGCCAGCTTCTGTATGTATTTATGCTGATTCCAAATCTGGCATTTTAAAATTTATAGTTTCAGTCATTTAAGTATCATGCCAATGTACAGTTGGGTCAAACTAAATGCATAAATAATCGACTGTATAATGCCCTCTGGTTGCAATCGCAGGTCCTAACAAAACATTTTAGTGCAAACCACATCTTTTTCCCACCTTCCTAACAAATGATATAGTGAGTTAAAGTTTACTGGCTATATACGGTGATATACAGTGGGACTGCACCAGTTTCAAGCATTATGTTTCAATTTCCAGGTACTGTGCATACTTATTTAAGTTGCATCTACATTTTCCACAGCACGTCCCTATCTGCTATTCACGCGAAGTACTTCACTAATCCAACAAGTATACCTGGATGGAAGTGCTTATATAAATCTTCTCTCAAGTGGTTCCCCTCGAGCAGTCGATTTTGACTTCAAGTAGGTTTTGGTATCAGTTGTAGTAAAAAGAATACGTTCTTCTGTAATCACTCACTTTAATTACAGACGGAGTGCAATATTGTTGATTCCACATAAATTATAGGCCCAAAAACTATGTCAATGATTTTTTTTATGTTATAGGCACAGCTACATGTTTTGGACAGATCTTACCAATGACCGAATCACAAGAACCCAGCTGGATGGTACTCAGTCGACCATCATTGCTTCTTCCAATATGCCCTGTGCAGGTACAAGATACACTTACATCAGTTTCTTTAGAAATGAACACTATATAGATACAGCCAAGTGTGCATGTTAAGCAATTTGCAATGGAAATTAGAGTACACTTTCATAGTTTAGGCATTGATCAATAACAGTAGCCTTGTACCCAGGCCATGGAGAGCGGTAGTTTACCATAATATCAATCACAGTCATCATACATCCTATGGCTGCCTATAGGCTCTACCAGATAACCAGCCTACTGCATCTTTTTCGAATGACTAAAATAGAATCAGAATGGCTGTATTCAAATTCAAATATAGAATGATACTACTTCTCAATATACATGAATTGTGCCATTCTTGAAATATTCAATCTGAGGTCAATGTCAGAGCAGTTTTGATACATCCTGAGTGTATAAAGCAAAGAGGTTTATCAAAGCTGCAAACTTCCCACTATCCTCAACTGCAGGTTGAATATGTTTGGAATACACATCAGTACCATGTGTTTTAAATAGTGAGCAGCCTCAAGAACTGCATAGGCACCACTTAGCACAATATGGCTAGCTGTCACCTATTTAGGCATTCAAAGTGAAATATGATCTGCCAGCAATGAAACACTCCCAGTAACTGTAACAAAGAGCTGCCAGTAGCTGCAATAATTACTCGTCTAGCCTGAGCTATTGTGCCATTCTGGCATAAAGTGGTTGCATGGCTACATGCACAGATGAATAGAAAATGTAACAAAAGCAGTCACACAGGCCTTCGGTGAGGCCTGGGTATGATGCTTACACAAAAGGTACTAGACAGTATATAGTAGCTTGATGCTGTTTTACTTTGTATGATTGTAAGCTTCTGTTTTAGAACTTGCAGTAATTACAGGTGCTAAGTAATTGTAGCATGCAGAGTTGTATATAAGTGCACATGTATACTTATGACAGATATACACCACCTACACTTTGTAAGGTCAGTGGGTACAATGTCTGACTGGTATATATTCATGAAGAAAGTTCCGTGTTCAGTTGCCGACTCCCAATATGTTAGGTTTTCTCATAATTAAACCAGGGTGACCTACATGTGATAACTATATGCAATGTTGACCAATTTGAACTTAAGGTATTTCTGTGTACTTTGCAGATGGCATAGCATGGGACTGGATTAATGAGAAGCTCTATTGGACTGACTACTGTGATAATGATATCGAGGTGTTTGACCCATCAAGTGGCTATCGAAAAGTTATAATTAGTACTGGTTCCAACACTGACCCATCTGACATTATTGTGGATCCTACAACAAGGTAATTATAGGACATATGCAAGAATTAGTACTGGTTCCAACACTGACCCATCTGACATTATTGTGGATCCTACAACAAGGTTCATATAATAACTGCATACCACTACCTCTACTTAGAGATAATTACGCAGATATGAGGGTGAAATGTAAAGCCAATTAGGAAAAACAAACTATACAGAAAATCTTGATATGCTTGTACTTTTCCTTTAATGAAAGTGTAAGTGGAGTTGTATGTTGTGTTGAAGCATATTAGTCAAGCTATTTGATGTTAGAATCAGCCATAATGTCAGTATGTTTACAGGGATCAAGGTCTTCTTCCTAATTTAAGGCCGACCTAAAAAAAATTTTCTTTGACATGACATGCATTATACGTAGGTAAAGTTAGCAACACTACAGTAGTTATTGAATATAATTATAGTATTCAGTTACCGACTCCCGATATGTTCCAATAATATATAGATTTATAGGACATAGGCAAGAGTCTTATTTTAATACACCTCATGGTTTTGACTGCATAAATATCACCAAAGTACGTGTTACTAAAAATGGGGTCATGCGGCTACATTAATTGCAGCTGATGTTAGCTTCTAGATGCTTGTGCAAACATCATTACGTGATCATACATTAGTGGCAGAATAATTTTGGTAGTCTTAATGCATTTACAGTGTAAATGTGAATACATTACACACTTACAGGTGGCTCTACTGGACTGACTATGGAACTGTAAATAAAATAGAGAAAGCTTCTATGGATGGAACATCAAGGGCAGTAGTAATAAACACAGGCCTCTCTCTTCCATATGGACTCACAATGGACTATGATACTCAAACTCTATACTGGATTGATGATGGAGTTAATAGACTTGAAAGCTCTAATACGGATGGTTCGAATCGTATGCTTTTAACAACTTTAAACATTCAATCTCCTTATGGAATTACATATTTTGATGGAAAGCTGTACTGGACTGATGTGTCCAGAGATGCAATTATGTCAACATTTCTTGATTCTCCTAATAGTGTCAGCACTATTATAACTACAGCAAGTAATAATCCATATCGCATTAAAGTTGTATCAGAACAAAGGCAACCAGAAGGTATGTAATAAAAAATTTCTGACATAATTTGGACGCTTACTTTTTTTTTCCTTGCTAACAGTTCCAAACCCATGTGAACCTGATAATGGTAACTGTAGCCACTTGTGCTTACTGAGTTCAGCTGAAGAAAGAGGATTTACCTGTGCCTGTCCAGATGACTTAGTGCTGGCTATGAATGAAAGGGACTGTGAAAGTAAGTTTGTATCTCTGATAATACTGCTTTTAAATTAAGTTAAATTTAAGCTCCAAATGACCGTTTCAATCCTGTATGGGCGGGGTTTTGTAGTGAATTATGAAATTCTTTTGTAGCTTCCTTCAGAATGGTGTTAACTTTTTCTCGAGAAAGAGTGATTACATGCAATAGAACTACACACGATTTCCTGAAATTTTTTTAAATCCCACCACCATGTGCTTGCCAATACCTTTTTTTTTTACTCTAGATTATCCAGGTTTGCTGTATATGTAGCACGTAGTATGGTAGCATGCAATACTTGAATGCCAAGTTTGGTTACTATTCATAGCAGGACTTGTTGCAACAAATTTTAGGTGAAGAATTAATAATTGTAAGATCGCTTGCCCACCACCTTAAAAAAAAATTATCACTGTTTTAAGATAAGTAAAAGCAACTATTTATCAAATAAAATATTATTATGGTTTCTTATGTACATGCAGCTGCTCCCTATGTGCTCTTTGCCAACCTCATTTACTTATATCGCATCAACCTCGATGGTACTGGTCTCACAAGACTTTCAACATACTATTACAACTATGGACTTGATTTTGACTTCAAGTACGTTGATAGTAACAAACTCAAAAAGGACCTCATTCAAATTACTGCTTAGTCAGTTTATATAAGGTGATGGTTATGAAAGGATACATAAAGCATAATTTATTTTAGAATCCAGTATCATATGGTTTTACTCGGGACATTAACACTATACCGTTCGTTTCAAAAATATTAAGCTGCATGCAAAAACATATAACACCGAGCATGTATGTTGCATCATAAAATACTGTACGCAATTATTAGCACATGTTCATGCAGTTATCATATGAACCTCTACTAGCCCTATATGCAGCACATAGATAAAATTATTTTGGATGGCAGAAAATATGGATGATATGCAATTTTACTTTCGCTGATACTGAAGTACTCTCTTATACTTTAATATAAACTATAGTGAATAAAGTACTCCATATTATATAATACTACTTATATTTTAGGAGAAACTACTTGTTTTGGTCAGACTACACAAGTGATAGAATTGTAAGGGCTCAATTGGATGGTTCAGGGACTGAGACACTGGTTAGCACTGGACTTTCTTGTCCACGTGAGTTCACTTCACACAACAGTAATAATAGGTACAAAAATTAACAAAATTTGGTCGTATTTAACCCTCATGTATGCCAATTTAAGCTGCAATTTACATATAGGATGCATTCAGTTTAGTTTTTATGCTACAAGCTACGAAGACAGCTAGGGATACAATACTGTTTAGAACTGTTTAGTCTCTCTATTGTAGAACTATCTTGTGAGTAAACTTAAACTAATATGCATAGGGTATCTATTCATTAAAACTGTGCACATTGAAACTTTACATATAATTTCATCCCTTATCAAACTGTTGTGGTATTTCTAGGTGATATATTTCTTTACATCCATACACACAGTAGCTATCTAATATAGTTATTTTATACAGGACACTAGGAAATATTTTTGCACATCATTATGTTCATGCAATACATCTGTATTGCTAGATTAAGTATGAATTAGTACATGTCCATCCTTTCTTTGTTTTTCGGTAAAAAAGAAGCATAGCTGATGGAAAGATACTGCCTCATGTACTTCCATAATCCATGCCAGAGGAAACTCTATTCAAAGACTGTGAAGCAGTCAATAATAAAGAGGACATAGCCATTGACCAGCCCAGTACTAAAATGTAAGCATTTAGGACTGGGCTGGCAAAACTGAGGCCATGCATGCAGTGACCAAGTATCCATGCAAATCGTGAAATTTTTAACCTACCTTTTCAAAAGTCAGGAAATAGGTCTCATAGTTCCTCACTT
The DNA here is from genome assembly GCA_963921505.1 of Phakellia ventilabrum. NCBI lineage: Eukaryota > Metazoa > Porifera > Demospongiae > Axinellida > Axinellidae > Phakellia > Phakellia ventilabrum. The sequence goes on from OY997378.1 coordinate 16,876,353, forward strand.
TATTGATGGTCCCAAAGTCACACTTTGAAGCATTAGCAGGTAAAGCATCAATATTGTCCTACCCCCTATTGTATATTGGATCACGCAAAGATATTGTATTTTTATGGTTTTACCACTACTGTTAATAAACATATGTGTGTCACTGTGTAATGAGCGTAAATAATATAGCTTCCTCTGGTAAAGAGTGTTGACAACAATGCTCATCAGTGATGTGCTTTGACCACCGCATTCTGATCAATGACAGATACCTTTAGTATAGCAAGCACATTACTGCATATATTTATATGAGAAAGAACTAAATTATCGGTCCAGCAGCTACCGGGTCTGCTGTATCCGTTCTGCCAGCCCTGATAGTTACTTTTCAGCCATCAGGGAGTGCTCTCATTGTATCTTACAGAATTAAACTGTCTCTCATAACCTAACATGCAATACCATAAACAGTTAGCTGCTGACTTTGTTGCAATGCTGACCATGTGAATTTTACCCAGGCACGTGCATGTACATGCCCAGGTGTGGCTGGATAGGCTTGCGACCATGGCTAATAATTTTCTTCATTGGGAATTGATTAAACCACACTTTGACATTTTGCTTCAGGTGAAGTTGCCTGGGATTGGATCAATCAGAAGCTCTACTGGACTGACAGTTGTGCTGATGTTATTGAAGTTTTTGATCCCTCAACCAACTATCGAAGAACTCTTTTTGACTCTACTACACTATCTAACCCATATGCAATTGTCATTGATCCAGGAACCAGGTAACTTATTCTTATACTGTGTTATTAACAAAACTGTACAATTGGAAAAGAGAATTTGGTGAAGTTTGTCCTTGTACACGCTCCAGCATTCAATAACACTTCATGATGAGGTAATCACATTACTGTGGTCACGTTAAAATATTGAATCTGTATCTTGAACTTTCATTGCATTTAGCTAACTTCTTCTTTGGTATTATAGAAACAGCCTTGCATTAGTCGGGGAGAACTCCTCTCCTCTTCTAACTGCATGACATAGGTAATGTAATTACATCCACTTTTAACTAATACATATTTTATCCTACTTAATGTGGCTATAACTATTGAAGATGAACTCTGAGATAACTCTGTAGCACTATGTTTTCAGCCAAGCATGTTTCATTTAGTGATTATCGCTGTATTTAGGTGGTTGTATTGGACAGATACTGTCACAGATACCATTCAGAAAGCATCCATGGATGGAACCTCAAGAACTGTTCTCCATAGCTCTGGTCTATCAACTGTTTATGGACTAACACTTGACTACGAAAATCAAATATTATATTGGATGGATTATAGTAACAATCGAATTGAAAGCTCCAATGTTGATGGATCCAATCGTATTGTTCTAACTTCATCTGTACGGGACCCTTACAGTGTCACTTTTTACAATGGAACACTCTATTGGGGTGATTGGTATTTTAACAGAATCCTTACAACATCTGTCAGCTCTCCAACTAGTGGCAGCTATCTTAGCACCTCACTTTCTTATGATCCATTTGGAGTGCAGATTATTTCCAGAGACAGACAACCAGATGGTATGTGTGCTGTGCATGTATTTTGTAAATATATTTTACTCAGATTTTACCATTATTTTAGTATGGTCTGTGATAACAGACATACACATTAACTTTATTGTTTCTATAACACAGCCCCGAATCCATGTACATCCAGCAATGGTAACTGCAGCCATTTGTGTTTGCTGAGTGCTGTAGATGCCAGGGGATACAGCTGTGCCTGTCCTGATGGAATGTCTCTAGCTGAAAATCAGAGAAGCTGCTCCAGTAAGTTTTTCTTTATGGTTATAGTAATATGAATTCATGCAATTTTACTCACCTTTATAGTGTGTACGCCTATGGAGTTTGCATGCAGCAATGCAGTTTGTATTCCGGATGTATGGGAATGTGATGGTACTAATGATTGCGGAGATAACAGTGATGAAGACCATTGCACAAGTAGGTATACTAAAAGTAAAACGTATGAAAACTGCTAGCAGATAAAACATAAGCATGGTGTTATGATCTACACATTAACTTTGCCATGTGTGTATGTATGTATGTATGTATGTATGTATGTATGTAAGTATGTATGTATGTTTTATGTAAATGTCAGGTGAAGACACCAGACAAGACAGCATGAGCCCTATACAAGAGCTCGTGCTGGCCTGTATGGGGTCTGCACCTAATTTGTATAGTTGTGTCAAGCAACCAGTAATACAAACTACTTAAATGGTACTTCATACAGATCTGATACTTAGTAACTACCAACAAGTACGCATGCATGCATGTATGTGCATCTGCAAGTATTACATGTGCAATAATTGCATCATAATTGTTACCATGCAACAATTGTAGTAGTACATGAAACTTAGACTGTAAAAGAAGCAATGAATACACCATTGTTCAATGTGAAGGAGCTACAAAGTTGCTGTTCAGTACCAGCACTGTAAAGTAGGCACTCAAGTTCAGACCGTGTACAGTATATGCATGGGAGAACAGTTGAACTTTGCTAACCTGCTCCACAGCCGTATTGTACCTGCAGCTGAGCAGTACCTATAATATTGCCCTAATTAGATATTAATCTTGCTCTAGATCTGGACAAATCTATCGCACGGTTTTACCAAGGAAGGCTTACTGCAACTCCCAGGCTAGTAGAGTTTGTTTAGCCTCTGTATAAGTAGAGATACGTGTACTAGAAACAGACAATACAATCGAGTGATGCACATATGAGTTTCGAATAGCACAGCCTATCTCTGCTATGGTAGCAGCCATGGCTAACGCTTGCAAATATGTTGCAGATAGTGACATTAATCTCTCAAAGATCAGTCGCTTATTCATAGCTTCTCCAGGAGTATTGCTGTACATGGCTCCAAGTTAGTTTTATTCTCGCAACAGCTCGTTAATATATCTGTGTCTCGCCATACCCAGGTCGTGATTTATCCGCATCTCTGCACACCTGCAGTACTTGCACTGTACTTACACTTGGCAGAGTGGTCAACCCTAGATAATAACAATATCTCTTTTCTCCCTGCAGTCTCCGATTCTGAATACCTGCCATTTCTGAACTTCACAGTCACAGCTGGAGTTGTTGCAAAATACTTACCTGCTGCAGATGATAGTACTTCATATGAAATTAGCATACCAGCTGGATTTACATTTGGCAGCACAACTCATTCAAGTGTTTTTGTAAGCATATACTAACTCAATCCAGTAGCTATAAGGTATACTATTATTGGAGAGAACAGCAAGTGATTTACTGATTACTGTAGAGTTTCTCTATTGTAGCAAACTGATCACTGACACTCTCTAATACTCTAGGTTGGGAGTAATGGATATATCTCCTTTGGAACAAGAGAAGTTTCATGCTGCCCTTCCATCTTTTCTGGTTTAAGTAGCTTGGATTATCGTGTTGCTCCCTTTTGGGCTAACTCTGATATAAGCATCTCTGGAAATATTTCTTATGAATTGCACACAAACACAACTAGTTTAGGCTTGCTGGACAGAGTTAGTAAGTTTATACGCCATAAAGAGAGGAACAGATTCTCTGGGACCTGGATGGTGACTATAAAATGGAATGCAATTCCCAGTCCAGGTATGAATTAAGGATCACCTAAATATCAGTAACCTCAGCAAATAACCAATTATTATTCTTTTTATAGCTCCAAATTATGGAGACTTACGGCTAGTACAAGGTACACAGACTAGTCTCACCTATTCAAGTGGAAGATTGGAGGTTTATGCTAATGATGAGTGGGGAACAGTTTGTGATGACCTATTTGGACTTACAGAAGCAAACGTTGCCTGTCAGCAACTTGGTTATGCAGAAGCTGTTCAATATGGAAGCAGCAGCAGCTTTGGGTAAGAGAAAATGCATTTAATAAACCATTACAATATTACCTTAAGTCACGGGTCATTAATATAGAGATCTTGAGAGAAACTACACAACATAGCAATATTATACTACTCTCATCAGCAGAACTTATGGACAAATCCAGGTTAACTCTCTATTGATACTAGCAGTTGCTGAGTGAATGAATTGGATTCCTTAATTAGCATTGCTTTGACTTGTATACTCAATTAGAAGCATACATTTGAGTCGGTATAAATGAACTCCACTACTGTACTTGATTTTGTTCTGCTAACGTTTTATAATTTTGGGATCAAACAACTCACTGTGAGAGCACTATCACAAGTACATCATCTTGCTCATTGCATTTGGACATTCTTGCTATGGAATGCTCAACATAATATATGTATCAATAGTGATAGCCAATACCTACACTGACATTTTAATGATTATTTTCACACTTATTGTGTTTTGTATATCCCTCACTACAGGTATGGCACTGGAAGTGGATCAATCTCACTGGAAGATGTTGATTGTGCATCTACTGATACTAGTCTAGTTAATTGCAGTCATAGGGGAGTTGGAGTCAGTACCTGTAGCCATAGTGAAGATATTGCTATAACGTGCACAGGTATGTATACATGTTCTTTCTGTTCACGTTTTTTTCTTGCACAAGCTGTAGTTGTAGCACTTGGTGCAAACTGTTTTTGCCGTTGAATCATTATAAAGAACGCTCAAAAATTTTGCAAAATTTAACTTCATAGCATTACACTTGATTGCATGTTGTTTATGTTAACATATAAAGCTACTTATATGTCGCTGTTTGTTTTACAGTTACTGGTGATCGAAGACTAGTTGAGGTACATCCACAGTAGTCTATATCCATAATATGATACCCAAAAGTCATCTTAATAGTTGTTAATTAAACATCCACTCATACACAAGACTTTGCAATACTGTATAGTAGTGATAAAACTATTTCTTCTGCTGAAATCCTGCACTACTATTTTTCCTCAGACCAATACATTCCAAGCAGTTATTATTACCAATGGATTCCAGTCGTATGCTGTATTTACCTATCGATGTGGTCTACTTGGATGGTCAGGTGGAGGAACTATTGGATTTCAAGCTACTAGTGGCTTCTTTAATAATCACCCTCTCAGTGGAAATACAGCTCGGTTAATAGCCTGTCAGAATGCAGCAAGCTACAGCTGGACTAATGTGATCTATCAACTACGTAAGAAAAATTTTTATTGTGATACCAAAGAATTCCTTTCTTAAAAATCATCTATTACTTCATTCCTTTCTTATTCTGAGGTTGATTCTGTATGTCTTTTTTTTTAGATTTAGAATACCTACCATTCATTTCTCTGGGTGTCACAACTGGAGTAGAAAGAATATATTTTCCATCACACAATGATGCCACTTCTGAAACTATATCTATCACAGAAGGATTTCCCTTTGGAAACAGTATACAAGATTCTGTCTATGTAAGCAAGTTCTGGGAAGAAAAATTAGTTTATTAGTTTGCTATAATTATTATGTAACCTTTACACTTTCGTCTGGTAGGATAAGCATCAGTATTTGTATTAAAAGATGTGGTTCTTACGTAGGTAAATTACATAAACCATATAACTATACAAGCAGTAGTAAATGAAGTTGATATTTCTTATCTAATAGCCAGCCGGTGCAGTTCTGTTTTGACATTCTGCATTGTCCAAGCCAATGAGTTATTCAAGCCAATACTCAGCAACAGGCAAGGCCTTAGCTAAGGAATAGGCTCTTTAATAGGCTGTATCTATAAAACCCCATAGATTTCCGTCTCGCTGCCCCTGCACGTGTACTGCTAGCAACATATCCTAGGGGAGGTATGACATCTGGTTTTCTACCCTACACAGAACAAATAGTGCTATAGTCTTGTAGTGCAAAAGGGGGATTTGGCTGATAATTCTCACCACAGATTAACATTTAAGGATTCCACCATGCTATGTGTCACTTTAAAGAGGTTTCTCAATTGGTTATAGTGAGTAGTATAGCCATGAATTTTCAAGCTGCATGTCAGGTTCCATCCCTGCTGCAAGTACTACTGGAATGCATAAGAGTCATTGTGGAATATGGCAAGTTTTTTGACAAGTAATGCGATTACATTTTGATGAGCTGAAATACAGCTTTATGAGTAAAACGACTCATCATTTTTCACGATGACAAATGCAATAAATTAACAGTGCACTCAGAAACAAAATTTATCCGCTCTCATTTTTAATGGGTAGTAGAGAAAGATGCATAACTCTGCAACGCCCTACGTGACTGGAATGAACAATGGGTGGATCTTGGATGGGTTGCAGCTACATACGAGCTACAGCACTATTTCAGAAATTAAGCTTTTTGTCTTACAGCAAGGGAGATATGTGGCGGATTTGCGGCATTCACGATCACATGTAATAAGTAACTCGACTGATGCTCACATCTCTTGAACGCAAGGAACTATAGTCTTCTAGCCTGATGTGGCATTAGTTAAGGATTAGTACTTACACCTTACCAAGAATCATTGTATTCTCCCTGTTGGTTGTGCAGCTATGGTAGTTTAGAATCGACAAACTAACCATTTCTGCTTCCGCCTTCAAAGGCAAAGTTCAGCTACCATTTAATAACCCAATTGTTATTCAATGATCATTGAGTATTGCCGAATATTACATTCCTCTTCTATGGGAAACTAATTCATAGAGAATATCAAGGGTGGAATAATTATCTTCTAATTATAGATGACCTTCTCTATTTCCATCTAGGTCTCTACAGATGGTTTCTTTTCCATTGGTAGGATAGTTGAAAACATTTCTCCTCAGCTGTTTCCGAGCTCAGATATGTACAACTTTATAGTAGCACCATTTTGGGCTAATAATGACATAAGCAGCAGAGTTGGACACATATCATATGAAGTTCATACCTCAGAAACCTCCCCTGAAATTCTGAGTTTAATAAGTGCATTTGTTAAACAGCAACAGCAGATTAATTTCAGTGGTAATTGGATGTTGGTGGCTGAATGGAACAATGTGCCACAATATGGAGGATCAAGTAGTGATGTAAGCTATGAATTATCTATAATTATGTTTATTTATTTTTACGCTGCATAACCATAGTACCAAATGAAAAGACCCAAGATTAATTAGGTAGTGAGTGGATCAGCATTCTATAGTAGTTATATTGATCAGTAATTTCTAAGATAATAACTGATTGTAACATATACATACCTAGCATTTAGCCCTAGTCTCCACTCTCCTTTTTTATCACACAGTATAAAATTACTGAGCATGCTATGTAAGTGCCATTGCATTCAGTGTAGCTGTCATAAAAAACTGCTTATTCACATTATGGCAGTTGCTTATGTCTGTTTTGCACATCAGAAAGATCATCAGCATATTATCTGTGACGTAACATCAAAGCACCATAGAGTGTACTATAGTGAAAATTTCCATTAATATTATTCAATGGGGGCTAAGAATGTTTCTAGCTAGCTATCCCTGTGGGCCTTAGGCAAGGTTAGCTTTTGAAAACCAAGTTTGCAGCTTATGAGAATTAAAGAGTGTGATCTTAGAATTATATAGCTAGATACTCACCTAGTAGTTTCTGATTGGTGTTCTGCACCTCTTTGATGCTCTTCCTTCTGCTGCAGCCCAGTTAATCCAGTAGTAACCTACAAGAAAATTTTTAACATTAATGGCTATTGTTTATTTCTTTTTCTTTTACTTGGCACTTAGTATACAAAAAATGGCTTTGGTGCATGAACTTTTTACTACACTTTATGTGGCTAATTTTTATAACAGTAGGTATTAATTTTATGGTTTCTCAGCCACTATTTGGCCTACAGTGGTAAACCGGTTAATTAGCTTAATAATTAATTAATCACTCAATGCAATTATGTGGATGTATTGCATGTGTATGGTTTGTGACAAGTCATACATTCTCCTTTTCTTAGACAAACACCTATCAGGGAATTTTAGTCACAAACGGACAACATTCATACGCAATATTTACCTACAAATGTGAACTTATGGAATGGTCTGGAGAGGCAGTGATTGGGTTCAATGCAGATGGGAGTTTTTATCAAAATCATTACCTCAGTATGTTAAGTAATGCTAAAGATGTTGCCTGTCTACAGACTGAATGGACAAACATTGTTTACCAACTAGGTAAGTTATATAGCTAGGCCAATGATCGTTATTGTGGGGTGCCTTTGCATGAGATTACGGGTGCCGGGATGACAGGAAAGGGTGTATAGCTACACTGTCTATGCAAGACAGTGCTGATGTCCATAGTTACTCTAAACACCATTTTCGCATGAAAGAGAGCCCAGTCAATCTAAGTTAAATTACAGTGGTGGAACTCACAAGCCAGCTTGGCATGGAAGGCAACTAGCCTAAACAAATCCCAGTGTAGGCCTGCCAATGATGCGGCTCTGTAATCACTTTCTACATGCCCTGAATGTGAATGCAATAACACAAGTATATTGGTATTCATCATTAACAGACAATGTCATTACCCTGATAAGGAGTATGCAATCTCTACTCTGCATTTGCTTTAATATTGATTATCGATTAGCTATAGAAACTGTGGCATAAATAGAGTGTTGTTGCGAGCATGCGTACTATACTGTCTCTAAGGATAGGATATTCCCTGGCATGATGGAAATGTGTTACATCCTACGAGAAAAGGTATAGCTTCGTATTCGTGCAAGAAGCTGGCGAAGCAAGGCTACCATGAGGATAGCCTCATTTCCATGCTCTAGGGAGAATAGTAGATCCTGGTACACACTTTTTGCACAGGCGGGCGATTTAGAGAACTGACTAGCTAGTATCAAGGTGCAGGTTGTCAAGACAAGAAATACCAACTGCAATCAGTGAAGCAACTATAGTAGGAGTGTAACAGCAACTGTAACCAGAGTGTAACACTGCCCGTAACTACAGTAGCTATCCATCCAGCCTGAGCCTAATGTGAATCGGAACAGTGCCAAGTGCCAAATGGCACAGTAGGCTGCAAGCACAAACACACCAAACTGCATGCAGTGCAACTAGCCACAGACAGAGAGCAGTAGCTGACAAATAGGTTTAATACCCAGTATTGTACCCAAATAGACACAAGAGTGGTCTGAATGACTTAGGTATGATAAATCCACTACACTAAAGCAAGAACGCTCTCAGCAGCTACGGTTTTGAAACAGGTATTCAATGAGCATTTATCATATAATATTATTGATGTTACTAAAAAAAATTGCAGCATTAAAGGGTGCACACTCCATCACTGACACATTGTAAACTTTGCAACAACGGCCTTGATTATTCATTAAACTACGAATTCCACTATCTCAAAATATCTGTAGTGGTAAACTGAACATTACATTGTCCATCAACTATATCACGTCACCAGAATATTTATTTGTCTCTACTTTTGCTATTATTTTTTTCTCAGATATTGAGTATCTGCTATTCTTTAATCTGGGAAACACCACTGGTATAACACAAACATACCTTTTGCCCCTTCTTGATGGTTCCTCTGATGCTATCAGTATTCCTGGTGAATTTTTATTCGGAACTTCTAATCAGACACTTGTTTATGTGAGCAAATGTTTTCCTGTGAACTATTAGATTAAGCAAACTGTTTTATACATTATATAAAATTAACTAGTATAACTGTATACACACAACTGCTAATTTGTGTTAAAGTACAACACACAGTAATATTTTCTAGGTTAGAAACAGTATGGCATGCAAGTACCATGCAGTCACTGCATGCATGTAAGGGTTGTTATAATTTCAACTGCAGATTATCTCAAATGGATATTTTGTCTTTGAAAGAAGAGCAGTCTTGTTCTCACCTGTTCTATTTCCTGAAACAGCAACCTACAACTATATTATTGCACCGTTTTGGGCAGACCACGATATTCGTCAATCAGGACAGATTTCATTTGAAGTTCACAGCACAAACACACCAACAATGAGCTATGTTAATTCGTTTATTAGACAAAAGCAGGATGCAGACTTCACAGGAACCTGGATGCTAATAGCAGATTGGAATGAAGCTCCTCATTATGCCAATCCTTTCAACCAAGTATGTTGATTTTGATTCTTATACTTAATGTAGACATTTGAACATTGCTCATAGTCTATGGATTTAGTGTTCACTTTGGTTCTAGTTTCATGCCCAGATTATATACACAAGCCAACCAACTTACGAATGGTTTAGTGAAAGCACTGTTTCTTATAAATACATTATGACTAATTGAACATTTAAATGAACATTATTATAACCTTCTTACGAGCAGTATAAGAGAATATTCAATTTTCAGCTTCTGCATTGGCCCTCCGTTTGGTCGGACCAGTACTACCAGCCTTGAAGCGAGATTCTCCTGTAATGCCCTTCCACTCTTGCAATAGTATAATATCTATTATGTATGATCATTAACTAAATGTTTATTCATGTCAGGGGTTGTACTGGGATTTTGCTACTCCTAAACTAAATGTTAATTAAGCCTTATCGAAAGTAAATACTCAAGGTAAAAGTCTACTATTACATAAGCATAAAATTTAGGTGGAAGAATAAAGTATGCATAACTGTTAACTGCAAGCTTTGTATTTCTATCCTTTGGGATGGCCACAGTAAAGCACCAGAGTATTAACAAGCTGCAAATGTACATTCCACAATAACGTACATTCCATAGCAGACTTTATTCTTCTATGTACAGACCAACACATAGAACTTGTGTGGAAGAATAAATCACACCCAAATGTTAACTATGAGCTTGGCATTTCTATAGCTTTTAGATAAGCCATAATAAAGTACCTGAAGATTGGCATGCTGCTAATTTACTGTAGTATTTCCAACTGTTTAAGTTCCATGGTTAATTTTTCATTGTCCCATCTGCAGACCAACACATTTCAAGGCATTATAATCACAAATGGTGTGAAGAGCTATGCTGTGTTCATCTACCAGTGTGGTGCTCTGACCAGCCATAACAATGGAACTATAGGTTATAATGCTGATGGTAGCTTCTTTCACAACTATCCTCTCAGTGGATCAGGCAGAGTTCTAGAAGCAGCCTGTCTGAACCATCCCAGCACTGTGTGGAGTAACCTTGTCTACTCTCTCACTCCCAGTTCAGGTAAAGTTCATAGAAAGTATGCATGGTATTTCACTTTATCACATACTAGTTCTATCATTACTCTATGATATCATTCTAAGTGATCTCATACTATTATCCTCTGTAAAAACAAAAATACATACACAAAGCAGAATTGGTTGTGACAGTTACTTCTAGCCCATCTGGTCCAAGCTATCCAGCTGCCACTTGGATCACACTCCACTGTCAATCTGCCAATGGCTCTGGTCTATATTCCTATCAGTGGAAGGTTTACTGTTCTGCCACTGGTTTGCTTGTGTATGAATCGGAATTCAGCTCCATAAATACATTCAGAGTGAAGTCAACACCACCTGTCTGCTATGACAGAATTGAATGTACTGCTGAGGACATGATACTACCACTATCAGGCTCAGTAGTGATAAACATTACATCAATTGAAGGTAGGTGCACTTATATATGCAGATTTATGTTAGGATGGTCAGGTTATGTCCTCCCGTTCATGAATGATCAATACCATATAGGTTATTGTAGTATTTATACATAGTTTTGCTAAAAGCTAACACATAATACTTAATAAACATCATTGAGAATCAGTGTTGAGTAATATTAAATCAAGATAATTCGGTTGCTTAAAAAACCTGTCTTATTTGACACAGAAAAAAGAGCCTCTTCACTTACTATTACCTTAAAGGTTGCAGATTTGTGTCTTGTCTTTGTGATTTAGTGGGCAGAGTTAATGCCTAATACTTAAATGATGTCTTATTTGACATATGTAGGTGTTGGCGTGTTTGCCAATGACAATCCAGTATCAAACAACACTGCTGTTCTTGCCGACAGTAACAATCAAATTGGTACTATATACTGCTCCTCCGGCTCACACACTAGTGGGATTGGCAAATGGCTTGCTCCCAATGGGATGGAAATAACAGAATCCAGTAACAGCTCACTTACAGTTGTGCGTGGAGGAGGAAACATTCCTAGCTATGTTGCTCTTCAACTACAAATTGATCATACCCTGCTATCTATTGATGAAGGAGTATATACCTGTATCATTTCAGATGAAAAAGGAGTGTTGCAAACTTTGTTTGTTGGAATATATAGACATGTTTTTTTAGGTAAGACTAATGGAATACAGTTTAGTGTATTGCATTCTCTATTACTGTTAGCCAATTGCTAAGGCATTTTGGTTTGACAGTAACAGAGGATGCAATACACTAACTGCCAGGTGTAATACGTCTTTTACCTAGCCTCGTCCCAGCTCTCGTGCACGTTGCTGGAGAGCCTGGCCTACCTAGTCTCGTGCCCAGATCATTGTTTGCCCTCCATCAGAGTGAGTCTGGGTACGAGACTAGGCCTACCAGGCCCACAGCTCTGCAGCTGCACTAAAGTGAACGCACACGTGGGCCTGTGAACAAGGCTATTTTATACCAACATAGTATCATATGATTTTAACATTCTATGCTTAACGGCAAACTATTATAGTACATTTCTGCTGTCTTATTCAACTTTTGTTCCTGTCTTTAATACACATACAGTCACTCCTCAGGTAAGCATAAGTTCTTTCAGCCACGATTTTGTTACTGTGATATGCACTACCAGTGGAGCTCCAGCAACCATTCAATGGTCGTATCCAAATGGCTCGCGAAGATATGAAAATAATGAAGCACAGCTAATTGTCCACACTTTGCAAAATGGAAATTTTTCAATATACACTAGTGGTCTAACATTTGCTTCATTTCCACAACTTGGTGATATTGGAGAGCACGTGTGCATTTCAACAACAAAGTATGTCAGTTCAAATAGCTCAGACAATGAAATCATTACAATTACAGGTATGGTTACTAGATTATACCGAGTATACAAAACACATTAATACTAAAAACAATGTTTTTGTTAGGTTTCGGGTACTTTGGTCTTTACATGGTCGGGGAGACTGTTAGCCTGGATTGCATTGACACCACTGAAACAGCAACATCGGTTCAATGGCTGAACTCTACAGGACATGTCCTAGCTTCAGGTACAACTTTTTCAGTCTCACTTAACATAAATCCAATCACAGATGTACACCATGGGATGAGATACACATGCAGAATTCATGCTGAAGATTTGATGACGGATCTAATATTCACCATGATTATTTTAGGTAAGGTCTAACAACTAATTAATATTACTTTTTTGAATAGTACCGTAGTATAGGTTATTATCCTACACCTTAAATTACATGTAATATTAAGTGATCATTACTCCAGCCTCCCTACAAACACCTTTTTCATGCAGTGCCAACATCTGTGCTCACAGTACAAATTAATCCCACAAGTGCAGGAATAGCAGTTGCTGGAAACAACTACTCCTTGAATTGTATCGTTTCCAAAAGTGTAAGTGGGCTCACAAATGAGCCACAGATTGAATGGATTGGACCAGATGGAAATGAAGTACTGAACACAGATGGTATATTTCTGAGTGGCCCAGTCAACCAAGCCTCCTCCACGATTGTAACATTATCATTTATACAAATCCGTACTTCAAGTGCTGGACAGTATCAATGCCATGTTACGCTTCCTTCTCAAGCACTGAATACAGCTTTGTCTGCTGTGGACACACAGGATGTTTCTGTTGCAGGTAATGTGTTATTATGTACTAGGACTAAGTGATGCGTTAGCTAATATTGATGTTGCAAGTGGATTACACTATTGTGATACATTCATTGTGTTAAATGCTGCATATTATTGTTACCTCCATGTGTACAGTTCCAGTTCCACAGGTTGATGTGTTTATATCCAGTGACACCACTTATATTGGTAGCAATGCAACAATATGTTGCACTGCGACACTTTCTGATGCCGTAGACAGTGGAGTAGAAATATTCGCAGCATGGTCAGGACCAAGTGGAGATGTTACTTCCTCAAGTCGTATTGCCGTTACAAATTTAACAAAACTGAATGATTCAGAATTATACCACAGCGTTGTTATCATTTCACAGCTGGAATCCATCGACAATGGCAACTATACTTGCACAGTCACAGTGAATAGCGCATCCTCATATATTAATGGTAACATGGAAGCAGCTACTGTAGCTCTCATAGTTGGAGGTGAGCAATTACCACTTTTTATTGTATTTAGAGACAGAAGCTATAGTTCTACAATAATAGAAATGCAAGCAGTGACATGAGTGAGTAAGAGTTATTCCTTAATTAATGAAAAAGCAATCAGACATTATATTGCATAAGGGGGGACATGGATCAAGAGCACTACGAGGCCAGAGACCAAGTGCTGTATGGGCCTCAAGACCTGCCCTGAGTTCAATAATGCATACAGTCAGTGTTATAACTGGTTTATTGTCTCTGTGTGGGTAGATTAGAGGAACCACAGGAGCTAGAAACGATTTGGCTCGCTTGCAGAGACCGTACAGAGCAGCTAATGTCAAGGGCTGGTCCATGATAGTCACAAGTTAGTAATGACAATGCGCTTTCAGTTATGATGGCATTGAAAACCACAGTTCTGTATTTACAATACAGCATGCTAGTTCCATGTATGGAAAATAAAGCACTGTGTGCTTCTTGATTCACTCGTGATCCTTTGGGTTGCTATTAAAGATTCTCTGTGGATTTTACATACATACTTCGGGCTTAGACTTTACAATTATCGCTTCCTGCATGACTATGGCTTCCTTACCAGGTGAGTTTGAGTTTACAGTAATTATCTCTTTAATGACCAAGTTGCCATTTGACAACATCGTTCCATGAAAAAAAATGCGGTGGAAGAAAATGTGTTCTGAGCTGGTTGTGCGCTGTTGTATCACAGCCCTACAACCTAACTAATGGATCACACTATGTCCTAAAATTCAGTTTTGAGGCTTACAAATCTTAGAGGGGAACTATATTACCAAACATGGTAATTGAAGGAATAACACATATCACTGACCTTTTGCAAACATTTCTATATGCAGAGGTCCCCTTGAGTGTTCAGCTGCAACCACCAGTGGTCACTGTACTTGATGTTGCTCCATATAATGCATTCAGTCTGATTTGTACTCTTACGGTACTTGCCAATGCAACTTGTACAAAGTCATTTGAATGGAGAAAGGCAACAGCTGATGATGAAATTGCTCTATCTGCAAATGGAGATACAATCAATATTACAAACATTGATATTGATTGTGCCACAGGCACAAGTGTGTTGGTATCAAGTGAAAATATTTTTGAAACACTCGTGTACAGTTGTCTGGCTACTGTTTTAGATGCCACTGAATCTGCTACATCCACTGTAATAGTCAAAGGTAAGTGTTTCTTATGTATAGCACTACATGATAAAGATCTGGGTTCTCACAAGTCTCCGTAGTGGAGACAAATCCAACCATATATAACAAATAGTCTTGAAAGCTCATCATTCCGGTGCAAAGAAATATGTAGCAAAAACATATGCAAGTTGAATTCATCATGTTTAATTAAAGGGTGATAAACATCTGGAAAGAGTAATTACAATTGGAATTGGTTTGGTCCTACTGGCAACTCTTACTGATGGGTTTGGTAGCTATATAATGCTTGCTCCTCCGTTCACAGGAGCTCCAGTAGCTCAGTGGGTAAGAGTGTCTGACCAGTAACCAGAAGGGCCTGTGTTCAATCCCCAGCTGGTCTCCAATAATTTGATTGTTAATCTTTTATTAATTCTCTTTTTTTTCTTCCATCTTTGATGATTTACACCCGTATTGGTGTGTTTTTCAGTAGGATAATGAATGCTAGATTATTAAGAGTTGAAAATGTGTATTGCTGCACACGCCAACTGGACATTTCTTTCTTTTATCTTCAAAGGCCCAGCTGCTCCACAGCCACCCATGGGGCTTAGGTTTATCAACACATCCTTTACATCAGCTGTGATAGAATGGAAAGTATTGTCAATTGCTTACACTCCAGAAAGTTACCAAGTTATGCTAGGAACTCAGCAAAATGCTCTGAATCAGAGTGGAATGCTTATTATGGGAGGCAATAATCTCACTGCAACAAATCAGGTCTTCACAGCTGAACTCTTTGGACTTATGCCAGACACAATCTACTATTACCAGATTACTGCAGTAAACAGCCACTCATCAACAGAAAGCAGTATTGCATCATTTGTAACTGTTCCTATACGTAAGTTAAGTTACAATTGGCAATTGTTTCATCCACTCCTTTTGTAGTGTGCTTTTTACTTTAGGCTTCTTCCATTATAGCTCTCATAGTTTCAGTAGAAGATCAGGGTTCAATTACAACTGGAGAGATGTTTAACCTCACTTGTTCAGTCACCAAAAATCTGAATATTACTGGTTCACCAATGGTAGTTTGGATTGGTCCAGATAATGAAACCATAACGACAGACAGAAGTGGAATTACTGTGGACAGCCAGAGTGGTAGCGGTGATATAAGTACAGCAATTCTGAGCTTTAACCCACTCAGTGTAAACCATACTGGGAACTATACGTGTTTCTCTACTCTTGGGACTGCAACAAGGTCATACACATACAGTCTCTCCGTTGATGGTGAGCTTTAGAGAATGTGATGAAATTATATTTTTCAACAGTTACGTCATTAAATTTCCATCAACTACAAATTTATGGCCTTAGAGTTACGTGGGTACACAGCCTTTAGTTTTCTCTTCAGATATCACCACTGGCACTGATAGTGCATGTGATTCCTGCCCAGATGCCTTTATTGTGTATTCTTTAATAATTATTTTAAAGATTGCTGCATTCTACAATAAAATGAGAGTCATGCTCATCTATTTTAGTTCTACACATTATCATGGACTGCAATGTATTAAGTTGAACTACTGTTGGGTTAAAGTGCATATTTCTTTGAATTATAACAGCTGCTGTCCTTAGATACTCATAGGCAAAAAAAAATCTTTTACTTAAGTATGTTTATATGGGGAGTTTTTTTAGATATCATTACCCTTTTCTCTCTTCAGGACGCATATTAAATGTGATAATGACTGTAATTCCTTCTGGGCCACACTATCAAGCAGCTTCTTCTGTCACCTTAATGTGCTCAGTTTCAGATCTATTTTATGAGCCATTAACGTATTATTGGACCTCTAGCTGCACTGGAGAGTGCTTCTTGCTAGAAAGCACTAATGCATCTGTTACACAAAGTATCCTTCGTTCTATTGACTCTGGCAACCATACGTGTTTCATTACGGATGGGGTTGGAAATAGTGGAATGGCCAGTGCTGAGATGATTGTCATAGGTAAGTTTAATTACAATACTCTATTGAAGTTGTTCTTGGAATTATACTAACCAGAACACCATAAAAACTGTAGGTATTGGAATCAATGCTGATGGTGTGGGTTTTCTACCAAACAACAGCTTCATAGTCACTAATGCTAATGGAGGAATCAATGAAATTCACTGCAGCTCAGGGTCACAAACATCTGGTGTTGGGCAACTAATTTCTCCAAATGAACAAGACATTACCTACAGCAGTATTGACCCATTTGATGTAATAGTAGGAGATATCAGAAATCCAGGGTCTTTAATAATTCGTCAGGCTCAAGGGCATTCAGTAACCGCTACTTTCAATGGAATGTACACATGTGTCCTTCCAGATGAAAATGGAATGGAAAACTACATTCATTTCGGATTATACCCACAGGAATTCATGAGTACGTGGCTAAGTAGTTTAGCAATCACTGTTTGTGCTAAGAGAACGGTACTAGCTATAAATAAGAATATACACTAAATTCTTTGCTAGAATTTGCATAATTTTAAGAGTACATGCAACTATGAAAGTAGAGTGTTTGAAAGTTCTCTCAACTCTTTTAAATAACTCCTTAAATTATATTTATGTCCCTCCCAATGCAATCAGCACCAGCTTCCATCATTGGACTAAAGAAGAATTTTGGAATTAATTCCATTTTCACACTGAACTGCACTTCCACTGGCTCACCAGCTACCACTGTTATATGGACTAAAGATGGTGAACAGCTTAGTACTGGCACAGTTTATGAAACATTCCAATTCCTAGAGAGCAGACGTACTGCTACCTATGTAAACCATCTATCCGTAAACTCTGGTCCGTATGGTGTCACTGGGGAGTACAACTGTATTGTGGAAAATTCTCTTGGCAATACATCAGAGATTACTTTGGTTACAGGTACAGTAATTTGCAATTATCTGAGAGAACATTTGGAATTCTCAATTCCACTTTCAATGATACTGTTTATTGATACTTAGTACTTAAAAGTATCTCAATACTTATTAATCAAACCGTATCACTCAGTTAGATACTACCAACACAGTAATATTCCTACAACTACACGCTGGCTATCACTTGATGAATGGATGTACATGTATACTACTAGTTAGGGTCCTAATTTATAATTGTTTACAGAAAATAATCTTATAACTAGTAATCAGACTCTTTCGGGATTTTTCATACTCTAGTGAAGTCTGGACATGTAATATACCACCCTGGCTGTGAATTGAATGCCCATATTATATATTTTGCTTACATTGTGTATAGGACTTCAAATTAGTACAAGTGACATAGTCTTTGTGGTTGGAGAAACTGCATCGATTTCTTGTGCTACCGATCTGGATGTGATGTTAATTGAGTGGCTATACAATCATAATGTGGTTGCAAGCTCAACAGAGCAACAACTTGATCTCATATTTAGCCCTGTCAACGACAGTATGCACAACAGAGATTATAGCTGTAGGGTTACAAGTCCATATGGAATTCAAGAAGACAGCATTCGGATAACTGCTCAAAGTAAGCAATTTACATTGGTCATGTATTGACTTCAACTGTATAAAATGGAATGCAAATTCAAACTGATAGTAATGTATAGATGTAACAACTCAGTACAGTGCATCTTTTTGTAGCAATTTTTTTATTGCTGTTTGTTTCTTTTTTTTTGTTATTTTTTTCAGTTCCAGTGGATGAGGTTGAAATTGCCATAGTTACGGATGAAACTCCTATTGCTGGTCAAGACTACACCCTAAACTGTACAGTTAACCTACCTGATGGAATTACCGCACCATCACAGCTTCAGTGGCAAGATTCAAATGGCCCTATTACAGCTGGAGAAGGGATTTCGGTGTATGAACTTAGGTCTACAGAAAGTGTTATATCAACTTTAGAATTTCATCCTCTCCGTCTGTCACATGGAGGCCACTTTGTCTGTGAAGCCAATATTATATCAAGTACTCCTCCCTTTACTCTCACAAAGGTTGCTACTTTAGATATAGTGGTTGAAGGTAAGAACAGTGCATCGGTACATTTGCGGTACATAATGAAATAGTTCAATAAACTTTAGCTATAGCAATTTTTTTCCAAATTAATAATTATTGTTATGTTTTCTGCTTACAGTCACTACTGTGTTACAAGTTGCAATAATTAGCACACCGGAGAATGAAGCCTTTACATACCCAGCTGGATTATCAGTTACACTGACATGTAATGCTGAGGAGGGTTACCAGCAGCTATCCTACCTTTGGAACTCCACATGCAATAACTGCCTAGTACATGGTCAGACAACAAAATCAGTGATACTCCCAATTCTCCACTCCCGGGATACCGGTTCTCACACCTGCATAGTAACTGATTATATTGGACATACTGGATCTGCAACAATTGAAATGAGAATTACAGGTATTCTGAATAATTTAAGTGCTATACCTAACCACTTTTACAGAGGTCATGTACACACAGCCATTCACATTGTCCAAATGTTTTTGCACTATATGCTTACAAGGCAATACCTTAAGACTGCTCTACACTTGCAGGTATTGGGCTTCACCTGATGGGTTACGGACTCCTTCAGAATAATAGCATCACCCGTGCTTCATTGACTGGTGCAATTATGCAATTACAGTGTGTGTCTGAATCAACATCAGCAGGTGTAGGCAAGTGGCTCGCCCCGAATGGAGAGGACATTACATCGAAATCAGATGACCCATTCATCATCACACTCGGTGATGAAACTGACCCAGGCTACTTGGCTGTAGACCTTACAGAAGGCTACTCACTTACTTCTACTGATGAAGGAGTGTACACCTGTGTTATTCCAGATGCCAATGGAATTGATAATTATTTGCATATCGGGATTTACAGAAATGGATTCAGTAGTAAGCAAGAATTATAATTTGTTTGAGACACTAATTTTGTATGATAGGATTTAGAAACTACATCACGTAGCTACATTTATGCTACATGAGATGAATGCAACCATGGTAGTGAAATCTAATTTACAATTGTTGATATATGTTGAATCACATCTCATTCAAGTGCAACAAAATTGTTAATAGGTATAAACACTGGTTCTGACATGGCTTCGGGATGAGGCTCACCGGTATATACTTACAGTCGTAGCTACTAGTTATATTATATGACTTTGTTGATAATTTATCTACTTGCATAACTCTAAGCCCTGGTATTATGGGCTTCATTGAGACTGCCTGAACTGTGCTTTAATATGTTTTTGTTAGGCTTTTACTTTTGATATTCTTCAATTCTACAGTGCTTCCAAATATTGACTCCTTACATCCAGAGATAGCCAGTGATTCAGCACTTACACTCAACTGTTCCTCCAGTGGCTCTCCTGCTGCAACAGTTGTGTGGACAAAGAACAGTGTTGTACTCAGTAATGAAAACTATTCATTAACACAGATACTCCGTGATGGAACCACAGCTGCCTATGACAACCTGATTGCTGCAAATGCCACACCCACTGAACTTGTCGGTTTGTACTCATGTGTTGTTCATGATACTCTCGGGCATAATTCTGAAGTTGTTACACTGGAAGTGAAAGGTATAATGTATCATTATAGTGTCACACCTCATAATGCAATATAGAAATATTATTATGTGTAGGTATATGCATTACAGAATCATCTATTATATCCACTGATTAGCAAAAATTAATAAAATTTTAATACAAGCCCTGAGGAGTAACTAATAGCTGTTTTGGTATAAGTGATGACATAGAGTAGTGTGTTACAAAGAGAAAATAGTAGCCCCATTCCCTGTTTTTCTAGTTCTTGCAGTACGTACAAACTGGATAGTAGTATTACTTGCATAATATAACTGGTATTGTCTTTTATGCACCTACCAGGCTTGCAAGTAACTGGTCATGAGGTACCTGTACCTTTGGGAACTAGCACTGCAATTTCTTGCAGCTTTGATATGGATTTTATCACTCTTGAGTGGATGCATAATGGTGAAATAGTGGCTACTGCAGTAGGCCAGCAGGTGGACTTGGTATTCAATCCTGTGAATGATAGCATCCATAATGAGCAATACAGTTGCAAAGCCACAACTCCATATGGATTCCAGCAGCAAAATATTACAGTTGTTGTTGAAGGTAGAGTATAGATTACTTTTTGTGTAACACGATAATGTACCATTAGAATCGTTGCTGTTTTATTCTAGCTTTATCTCAGTAAACTACAATTTCTATGATCCATGAAGTACCTTTTTCTCTTTTCAGTGCCACAGATGCCAATTACAGTTACCATCAGCTCAGACGAGGCTTCAGTAGCTGGATCTACATACACAATCACATGCAGTGTCTCAGTTATCCAGGGTTTCTCAGCTTCACCAGATATATCATGGAGAGATAGCAATGATGACCTCATATTACCCGGAGAAACGATTTCAATAGAAACTCAAATTCGCTCAGATTCTGTAACAGATGTGATGCTTACTTTCAATCCACTTCATACAAGGGATGAAGGAGTATACAAATGTGTGGCTGAAGCTGCATCTTTCCCTTTCACTGTACTATTCAATGCCTCTGTCACACAATACATTGATGTGGAAACATGTAAGTATTGACCATTGCATTGTCACTAGTGCTAGTGATTGTGCACAAGCATTATTTACAAAAAACTACATGTCAAGGTTGTAGCTACCTTAACTCATTATGACTGTGTCATCGGATGTAGCTACATTGTATCAAGTCTTGTTCTGTATTCATATCTCAGGTGATTAGATATTATTATGCTCGTTCTTTAACAGCATTTCCTGTTATTGTGACCATCACCAATGAATTCAATCAAAGTATTGCTGCAGCAGAATACTTAGCGGGGTCATCTGTGGTCTTGAGCTGTTCTGCTACTGGTGCAGTAGGACTTGTAACTTATGAGTGGACTTCAACTTGCACTGGAGAGTGCTTCATCACTTCTCAATCAACTCAAAATACTGTTATAAAAGATTCCATTCATTCAATTGATGGAGGAAACCATACATGCACCATAACTGATGATATTGGGAATTCTGGAAGTACTACTATCCAAATGCATGTTGCAGGTACATTAGCACTAGTAATCAAGGATGTATACTAGGACTCTTAACTACTTTATTTTCATTATAGGTGCACAGCTTTATAGCTTTGAATTTGATGACTACAAACAAGTACCAAACAACAGCGTTATTGTAACAGATAGTTTTGGACAAATACCTCCAATTCAGTGTATATCTGGTTCAACTAGAGGGAATAGTGGGAAGTGGATTGCACCCAGTGGTGAAGACATAGCTGCTGACTCTTTTGGCATTAACATTGGAGGATCAAATGACCCCGGGTTCATTGAAATTTTCCTTATGGGAGGCTACTCACTGACTTTCAATGATCAGGGAGTTTATACCTGCCTCATACCAGATGAGTCTGATAAGATGATACCTCTACGCCTTGGAATATATCTTCCAGCTTATGCAAGTAAGCTATAATAATATACAAAATATCCAATAGGAATATTAATCACTGCAGATTTTTACCAGCCGGGCACACACGCCGGCTGGTACTAAAGAGTGTCTGTGTGTGTGTGTGTGTTCGACCGCAATTAGGCCGTACCAATTTAATTTTTCGCTGCTCAGGCCAAAGGACCTTCCAAATAGGGTTGGTAGGTCAGCTTAAAAATGATAATAATAGTAATAATCACGTGATCAGTCCTTAATCACGACATTTTACAGCGTAACGCACAATTGGCTGCGACCAAGAATTCTATGAAGGAATTTTCCCATTCACAGCTTATAATCTTAGGCTTTTGGACAGTCTTGAGGCGCTTTTTACCCATGCACTGAGCCATACAACACACACTATTCTTACACTGCATATTTATACGTACATACATGCATAATAGATCACGTAATTAATCATCATAAATTTTTTAAATCATTTTTGCAAAAATTTTGATCGGTCTAGCCCGAGCAACTTAATAAAAGTATGGCCTTATCACGTGCGCTAACTTACATCATTCCATTACGATGCCCGCGTTTGCAGGCTCAATAGGCCAAGGTACGTCTAGTTTTGTGTTGCCTAGAAGGCGAAAAAGTGGTAGATAAAGATGATAATTCTGTTTTGGCAAATCCTGATCGCTAACTGGAAGGCACTATGAAATTGCTGTGTCAGCATTTTCGCTGTAACGTAGTCTTGTGGGCCACGTCTCACTCCCTCGAGGCAGGCCATGCCTCACTCACTCAAGTGAGGCATGGCCCGCGAGACTACCGTACATAGTGAGACTGTCTAGCCTTAGCTTAGACTGACCTGTTGCTGAGCACAACCTTCATTTGGGTGACATATGTAACTAAAATAGCAACACCTGGCTTGTTTTTACGCATGAATTTTATTCTATGGACTAGCTAGATCATCCATAAAATGATATTAGTGATTATTACAGTATGTGGCAGTTATGATTAGGGTTACAAATGAATTGCAAGATGCAATCACACATACTAGCTATTATATGTTATTATGAAAGTGCAGTTCGTATATTTGTCTCATAACCAATTTGTAGTGATGCCTATGCAAGCCTGTATGTTTAGCAACAAGACACCATTGATGTGTAAAATTACTGAGAGGTTGATAGAAATGTTATTTTCTGTTTACAGCTCCAATCACCATCTCGTCTCTTGAAGAAGCTAAATTGTTCAACACTTCCTTTACGCTGAATTGCTCTTCAACTGGCTCTCCTGCCACAAACATTACATGGTTCAAGAATGAATCAGTTTTAGAGGACAATTCAATATACAAAAGCAGTCAGAGACTTAGAGATGCTTTAATAGCAACATATGATAATTTGCTAACTGTGTGTGCGGAGCCAAGCGAAATTATAGGAAGATACACATGCTCTATTGCAAACAGTATTAGTGGGCCGGAGTTTAACACACTCATTATCAGAGGTGAGTTTTTAAACCTACCAGCCTAAGTATTTTACTTATGGAAGTCAGTACTTTGTATACAGATGGCCACCACATGTAAGTGCAGGTATGCAGTAAAGTAGCCCTGGGTGGGTGTGGCCTGGAGACGAGACTAATAGTAGACTTATAAATCATGAATAATGTAAGCTTAAAACAGTGAAGCCATTAGATCTACCTGAAGGCTCTTTACTCTAATTATATTAAGATAAGTTGCTATTGCGAACTAATCATAGACTAAGAAGCCAATTAAATACTATATCAACCTTTTGTATTTATGTTATTACTTTCTCTGTGTAGGGCTAACAATCACTGGTGATACGAATTTGACCGTTGGAGAAATGGTTTCTCTCACTTGCTCCAGTGACCTAGATATTGAAAAACTTGAGTGGATTTATAATGGTGTTGTAGTGGCTGTTTCAGGAGAACGGTCTCTGAATCTCATCTTTAACCCAGTAATGGACTACTTGCACAACAGGCAGTACAAATGCAGAGCTTCAACTACTTATGGCATTCTTGACACTGTCATCACTATCAGAGTTCACAGTACGTTTGGACAGTTCATATCTACAAGAATGGTTTGGGTTTGTATACATACTTCTATAGATAGCAGTATCATATTGTCGTGGGAAGCCATACTATCAAAGGTGCGGACAGGGTGATATACAGCTAAGAGCTACGCTCAGCTAATATCACACTGGAAATCCTGTGTGATATATGCATATCACATGGCCTGACACATGCAAAAAAAACAACTACTGACCGGAGCTGCCTGACACATCCATAAACACTGAACTACAGCTTGAAACTGCCTGACACATGCACACCTTACGTCAGTTTACCCATAGTGACTCTTAGCAACTATCAGTTGCCATGAGATAAATCATTTAGACCATGCCTACTGGCGGGCTTTATCGCAAATACACTCAGTGATATCCATTAATCCCTCGGGCTCCACCATCTGGATTATTATACATTACTTCATGTATTTGTGATAAAAGCCCTGGTAGGCATGGTCTAGCTAATACATATTCCACCACATAATTACAATAGTATGAAATCTGAAATAGCCTACTTATAATTATGTTACTTTTTATTGTTTAAAATAGTCCCACCAACATCAGTAGCAGTCACCATCAACACAGAAGATAACCCCATTGCTGGACAGTTATACGAACTAACTTGCACAACATTACTAGCGGAAGGAATCCAAAGTACTCCTATTCTACAGTGGAAGAACACTGATAATACTAGTCTCGGGAGTGATGATGATGACATCACTATTGGACCCCCAACAGAGAATTCTCTACCACTTCAGTTTAGAATTCTTCGTGTATCTCACAATGGATCCTACACTTGTGAAGCAATTCTTTATTCACTGGCTCTAGATACACCTCTCATAACAAGTGAACAATATTTTATTAGTGTTGAAAGTAAGTTGTTGTGTCTCAGGATGGTATAATATTAAGTGATAATTACTTGTTATATTTTTACACGCAGCTGAACCGCTGAATGTAACAGTAACAGGCATGTCACCTGTACTAAATAATATCATCACTGCTGCACAATCAATAAGTATTAACTGTGAAGTTTTTGGGGGCACTGGAGTGTATAGCTACCAGTGGTCATCTAACTGTACAGGCAGTTGTTTTATCACTGGGCAAGTATCTGCAGAGGTGATGACTAATGCAGCACGTTCTTCCGACTCTGGTGTGCATTCCTGCACTGTCAGTGATGATGCTGGAAATAGTGGAAGTGGATCTACTGTAATCAGTGTTGAAGGTAAATATATACTAATTGTATGTTGGTCGATTTCATCACTAAAATATTGTTGTAGGTAGAAAAAGTACAATAATTATTCGTTTGTGTCATCACCAAATACTATCTACAATTCAGGTGCAGGACTCTATGTCTCAGATGGTATTGGGCAAATTTTCAATAATAGTATTCTTCATGCCACTATCAGTGGACGAATCCGCCAAATTCTCTGTATCTCTGGATCAAGAGAAACCGATGTTGGACAATGGATTGGCCCTGATGGAACTGACTTGACAACAAATACAACAGATCCATTTGAAATCTCGTTTGGTAATTCTCAAACTCCGGGCTATCTTGAAATATCTACACCCAGCAGCAATGTTCCACTATCATCAATTCATCAGGGTGTGTATACCTGTGTTATCCCTGATGAAACTGGAGAGACTCGCTTTTTACACATTGGCTTGTATCTAACTGGATTTGCAGGTATGTATTTTTATTAAAATTGTTTGTAAAAGTAATTTTGCTGAGTAATGCATTCACGTACATCCTACAGATTACCCCACCATAACTTCACTGGAACAGCTGCAGAGTGTGGATGTATTCACACTGGATTGTGTATCTACTGGTTCCCCGGCTACCTCTGTTACGTGGACAAAAGAAGGAACATTGATACTCAGTAACGAAACCTATCAAGTCAATCAATATCTTAGAAATGGAACAACAGCAACTTATAGCAATCTTCTAATCATTGATTTGGATTCTGATTACATCACTGGAACCTACAGCTGCAGTATTCTCAACTCTATTGGAGTCTCGAACACAAGAACCCTTACAGTTGAAGGTATATTCTATCTGATAGTTGGTCCCCTTTTTAACTTATTTTCTTCCTTTTAGACTATAATTCTTTCCTAGTACAGCTATATTGCCATAGGATTAACCAATGGACTCAATTTTGCATATTCATTGTTTGGTGGCATCATTCCCTGCCTATATATTGTGAGAAAAGGGAGGGGAAGGGGGGTGGGTGATGTGATCAATCCAGCTCCACTGGAATTGCCACACTGAAGATGGCAGTTGATTTTTTTAATAGTAGATTTGCTCATTTTCAGTGTTTCTGACGATGCATGCAGAATTATTTAAGGCAATTTTCTACATATCTTGGTCTAAAAGTGCCGTTTCTGGTGTGAATTCTGTGTAGCTGTGTTCTGGTTATTATCTCATTCCCGCCATGTGTTAAGTGGGTGTGACCAGCCATATGTAGGTGCCCTTAGCCTGAGATAGCAGCTTTGGATGGTGAGAGAGTAGTTTTTCTGTTTCTAGCTAGTATCATAGCCTTGAAACCGTGTCTAAAAAGCCTAACAATGGTCAGAATTTTAATTCAGCAGTTAAACTTAAGACCATTGGCTCTTGTCTATATGTTGTTTGGGGTATCTCTATTTCTTTACAATATAGCTGTTATTCACAAGCAGGTGGGGGGGGGGGGGGTGGGGGGGTGGGGGGAGGGTTGTTGGAAGTAACACATGGCAATATCAAATAGTCATTAAAAGGGTTATCTTCACTTTGGAGAGACTATGGAAATGCACATTCCAATTTTGTTTTGTACTCCTTCATATTCTGCAGTTTACCATTTTGCTACACTATAGTAATGAATCTTTATAATTATTGTGTAGGGCTACAGATCTCTGGGAATGACATTCCACTGACTGTTGGAGATACTGCCACTCTGACGTGCTCTACAGACCTCAAAGTTAGCAGTATACAGTGGTGGTACAGCCATCAAATACTTGCGGAGTCCACAGAACAATCAGCACAACTCGTGTTCAGTCCTGTCAACGATAGCATCCACGGCAAACAGTACACCTGCAGGGTCAATAGCCCATATGGTATTCAAGAAGAAAGAGCAACAATCACAGTTGCATGTGAGTTGGTACTTCATTAGGAAACAGCAGGACATATGCAATCATTAGCAGCTAATTATATCTACTATATGTATGCAATCTCATTGCATTATCTCCACTCCATTTAGGATTCTTTCGCTCTCATGACAGTAAAAATGCATTCCATATAATAGGGGTTAATTACTTAACCATGCCTCACATGCTGTAAAATATTATTATTTTTCATTTCAGTGCCTCAATCAGCCCTCAATGTATCCATTGATACTGAAGGTATCTCAACAGCTGGCGAGACTTATCTTTTATCATGTACCGTGACAACAGTACAAGGTTTAGTTAATTCACCTGATATTGGATGGATTGGAATTAATGGAACTGAATTGACTGGTGAAAGCATAAGGCTTGAAATGAATGGAAATTCGTCGACTGCTACACTTGAATTTGATCCACTGTTTACCTCATCTGCTGGACAATACACATGTCATGCATTCGTGAACACCATAGTTCAGATGTCACCAATCAATGCTTCTGCATCAATTACAGTTGTAATTCAAAGTGAGTGATGACCTATAGCCCTTAGGAAATAGCTGGTTTTTGTTGATATGTGCATTTAGAGAGAACTTCTAAGAGTCCATAAATATCTGTCAAAATGACTGTTTCCAATAGAAAAAGAAATATGTGTTGTTTTATTTTAATACTTCATTCTACAGTGCCACGTCCACAACTGTATTTGTCTGTACTTCCGAGTAATGATGTCTATGCTGGCAGCTCTATAATCCTAAAGTGCATAGTTGAAGTGAACTCCACAGTCGATACTTCACTAACTGTTCACAGCACATGGTGGAAATCTGGCACGTTGCTTGAGACTAGTGAGAAGATAGTAATACAGCCAACAATACAAGTCAGTACAACAGAATACCAGACTACAGTGGAAATAAATATAGTCAGTATGACACTGGATAGTGGGGCATACACATGTGAAACAAGTATTGAGCCAAATCCCTTAACAACACTTATTAGCGGAGCAAGTAGCTCTGATATGACAAACATCATTCTAAATGGTGAGTCCAAATCTGTTACTGTTCACTCTAACTCAGTATTTCTTTAATCAACCTTAGCCTTTTATCCACAGCTCCTTTCTTGGATGTTGAAGTGACTCCTCCAACCACTACTATACTGGATGTGCATCCTTATAACACCTTCACAATCACTTGCAACATTGTACAGCCACATTCTGTTAATGTACAAAAGCAGATTCAATGGATAGAGGGCTCAGACATAATAGTAGCCAATGGAAACACAGTGAACATCACGACAAACTACATTGAAAATTCAACCAGTGCAACCACACTTACCATGTCAGTGAATGCATTCGGTAGACTTATGCTTACCTGTGTCGCTAAGCTACAAGTTCCACAAGATCTACTGGTACAACAATCTGAAACAGCAGAAGTTATTGTTAAAGGTAAGACCTGCACCATAATTACATCGAGCTTGGTAAGAAGTATATAGCTAAATACCTGATTATTATAACATCAAAAGCAAAGGTAAATGTTTAATTTTTGGATTACATTTGTACAGGACCAGCTGTTCCTGCTCAGCCAATTGATTTGCAGGTTACGCATATCACATCTGAACTAGCAGTTGTTGAGTGGCTGATTACTGACATAATGTACACTCCTGAAACATTCACTGTTCTGTATGGAATCAACCAGAATTCACTGAATTCTAGCAGCGAAGTAGTTAATGGAACAAAAGAAATTGATGCTACTAATCAGTTATACTCGGCCACACTTACTAACTTACGACCAGATACCACCTACTTCTACCAAGTGGTGACAACAAATGATGTGGGGATAAATGCAAGTTCCATTGCTGAATTTTCTACATCATCACCAGGTCAACATTTCATTTGTCTCAATAACATTCCCTTAATTGTTATTTGTACTGTATAAGGTAGATATGATATTAGGTGACCATTTACATTAAGAGTTTCTTTTTTTTCTGTCTTCTAGTACTCATGGCTGCAGTCATCACTGAGGGTAATCCAACAGCTGGAGAATTAGTTACATATAAATGTCATGTGTCCATAGTGGAGAACATCACTGGTGTGTTAAGTGTAGTCTGGATTGCACCGAATGGTGACATCATTTCTTCTGGAAATTCCACAATTGAAAGTTATAGCACTGCTAATGCAACAACACTTGACCTAATGTTCAATCCACTACTTACCTCGCACAGTGGACAGTACAAATGCCAAGGTCTCCTCACATCCCAACAACTCAACAACCCAAGCAATGCCGTGGTTACACAGGATGTTATCGTACAGAGTATGTGAACATAGTAGTTAATATCCAGAATTTACTAAACTAATTGCCTGAAATGGTACTTAGCCATATACTATTACTACTCATATTAACCATAATATTATTACTACTTTTCTCCTACTAGTTCCACCACCTTCTGTAACTATAAACATACTGCCCAATGGTCAAATCCATGCTGGAATAGAAATGACTCTGACCTGCATGGTAATAATTAATGAAGCAGTTGACACTAGAGCGCTTGTAGACTCTATCTGGAGGAGAGGTGGTGAAGTAATCACTTCCGATTTTCGAAGGATGATTTCAAACACTACAGATCTTGAAATGTTGTACCAATCAACTCTCATCATTAGTCCAGTGGATTCTACTGACAGTGGACATTTCAGTTGTGAAGTCAATGTCGGCCCAGATCCAGATTCAGTTTCAATACTAAGCATACGATCTAATTTCTCACTTGCAGTGAGTATCGAGGGTAAGCCAATATATGTATTAACTTACACCACAAGTGACATATTGTTTTTTTTTAAAATAGTGTTTTTAAGATTCATACCTGCAATTTTTAAACTGAAAGGGAACAATGTATGAAGTTATTTTTTCCTATTAGCTAGGTACTTTTTCTCTGGTATAACAACTACATTTCTATCACAGCTCTTCCGGCTCCAGTGATTTCCATCGGTAGTGAAGGACTACCAACAGCTGGAAATAACTATTCCCTCATATGCACAGCTTCAGTATTGGAAAAACTTGTAGATACTGCAGTACTAACTGTATCATGGGCTGATGCGATGGGTGATGTAGTCTCTGAAGATGGCATAGATGCTACTGTCATAGCAGAGACAGTAAATACTACAGCTCTTTCATTTCGGCCTCTGTATATATCACATGGAGGAAGATACATATGCCGAGCATCACTTGACATACCTGAATTATCTACATCAGTGAACACTTCAATTGCCAGAGATGTTTTTGTTGAAAGTGAGTATGTTGTAAAGTTATTAGGTTTAGTATTTAATTTACACTTTACTGTGTGAGTGGTACAAGGTACCAGTAGCAGTCTATGAACCAAAGACAATTGCCCCCACTCTAACTGCCAGTTATGGCATATGTTCTATCTACCCTATTTGGCAGTAGAACACAGAATCCCTAATTGAGGTGCCTGCATGTGTACAAATTATGAGCATGGCTCTGACTATACTCATAGGATATACATATAGTACATCAATAATTATACGTTATAGGAAACCTATTTGAGGCTTGTATTGATACACCGCACACTCAATGTCATCATCATTATTCAAATATAAATTTACCTTCACTAAACTAAATCAAATGTGCTTTATATCACCAATGACAGTAATAAATATTAGCTA
Organism: Phakellia ventilabrum; assembly: GCA_963921505.1. Taxonomy (NCBI): domain Eukaryota; kingdom Metazoa; phylum Porifera; class Demospongiae; order Axinellida; family Axinellidae; genus Phakellia; species Phakellia ventilabrum. Next base: position 16,907,858 of record OY997378.1, read on the forward strand.
CAGATAGCAATTACATCACATCTTCAAAAAATGACAGCGATTCATATGACAATATTTTTGCAATCTGTAAACATCAACACAAATTATAGTGTGAACGTAAAACATCCAGGTAAACTACAAACCTTAAAAGCACTCAATAAAGTCATACTGTAAGAGTGGATAAAAACAGAACCAGGCAGCATTCAGAAGCGGTTTGATTCTCCGGTATACTACTAGAGATTGTATTGTATAATGAAGAATAGCAATATACAGTGGAAGCATTTTGTAGGAATGTCTAAAAAAAATCACCCAAAAAATTCCACAAGGGAGCTTTTTAGAGATGTAATTAAAGGAAGAATGATCATGGTGGTGGGGTTAGAGCTAGTAGAATGCACTTCATTAGGCCTGCATACTCATGTTTCTTGATTTGTGTATAATATGCTGACTGTGATCCACAGCTTTACTTTAAAAGTATCGATTATACCTGTTACTAGTACTTTTTACTCTTTTACAGTTCCTTCGCCTGTCACCGTAATAGTAAATCCGGAGGGTTTTACATTCTTAGCTGGAACATCTTTACAACTTTCATGTGTCATTCAACTCCATGAGTCAGTGAACACAGCTGTTGCAATTATTGTTGAGTGGGTAAAGAATGATACACCTCTGGATGACAACATTCGCACTACTATTGTTCCGCCTGTCATAACTGACCCGTATCAGTACGAAGCTCAATTATTATTCTCTACTCTCAGTACCTCTGTAGACACTGGTACTTACAGTTGTATCAGCACCATTTACCCAACATTTGGGCAGACGTATACTGTCAATGGCACAGGAAGGTCTCCCTATAGCTTTTCTGTGACTGGTAAGTATTAATGGCAAGTCAAATTATGCTTATACAAAGACAAAAGTAGGGCATAAGTTAACTATTTGTGCTGCATGCTTACTCAACTCTAGGATAATCTGAGAAGAATTTTTGAATATTTTCACAGTGTATCTTTAAAAGTTTTGGACTTTTGTAACAAGCTATGTATGCATGGCCACAGAGAATGGCATTTAGGTAGTGTTAGGATGAAGATCTTCCAGGCACATTACTTTTAAATCATATTATAATAATTATGCGAGTATTGAAATGTATAAAAGCTAAAGTTTCTGCAAATTATTTATCATAATACCGATAATGTCATCACAGAAGCCACGCATGCATGCATGGCAGTATGATATTAGGCATATAAATTCTGCACTTATGGTCATATCAATGTTTGAAGCATAGGAATATACGATTGGTGTGCTAAGTATATGACCGAGGTCCAAGTGTATTTCCAATATTGACCGAAGTGCATAACATACCCTCCAAACTCCTATAAATTGTATTACATAACTACCCAGTTATCAATAATATGATTGCTAGTATCCTTTCTACCATTCAGATCCAGAAATCACTGCAACCATAGACCCATCCTCCTTTACTGGTGCCGATATGGAACCTTACAACAATTTTACGCTTAGGTGCTCTGCAAGTAAACCAACCCAAGTGATCCCATCTCTGGAACTTAGCTGGTATCACGAGGAGATGCAGTTAGATAACAGCATCCTTAGTCTAGCAATCGTCGATTTAGAAGAAGCTAATGGTGCTGAGAGATCAAGTACACTATCTATAAGCAGTGCTAATTCCATGGATAGTGGAGACTACATCTGTGTAGTAGTGGTCACTATTCCTGATTCCTACAATCTGGAGGAGAGACAAACATCCACTGTTACAATAAGAGGTACTTATTGTGTGAGATATAATAATTTCTAGTTACTAGCTTAGCTTTTCCTAATTTCTGAATGAAACTAACCTTTTCTAAATAGCCAAAATCATTTCTTATTAACCAGGTCCAGAAGCTCCACTGATGCCACAGATTTTGGCCATGGGTTCAGTCCCTACAAACGCAACTTCTGCAACTGTTACATGGTTGATTACTGCTATCTCGTACACTCAAGAGAGCTATTACATCATTTATGGCGTGGCTAGTGACAGCCTGGTTACAAACAGTGATACCGTTCAAAGTACTATAAATATTACTGATACAAATCTTGCCTACTCGATTACTCTGATGGAGCTTCATCCATTCACACTGTACTACTACAAGGTTGTAGCTACAAACTCATATTCAACTACTGAATCATTGATGGACTCATTTCACACATCTGAAGCAGGTATGGATGACTTCTCAACCCTTAACATGTATGCTTGTTTTATAGAATAATACCAATAACATTAAACTATTGGGTATGAGTGGCTTAATTAATTTTGTACAAATAAAATGGTTGGGCAGTAGACTAATCATCACAAACGCTGCATGTGTATAAGAAACTACAATATAATATAATTAATCCTCTCTTCAACATCACTAATGATAGTATGTATGAATCCTGGAGTTGTCTTAGTAACCTATGCAATGCCTCTGAGCTGACCTGTATTATTGTACACACAGTTGTATAAGAGTTACTTCCATCATACTTGGTTAGCTACTTGTTTATAGAACTATCATTGCAATCAGAAGCATTCCAGGTTTGTATAAATAAACATTTTGGAAGACACAAGCTAGCTCAACACTACTCCTATTATGTTATTTTCATCCCTATGCTGTTTGTGCATGCAGTTCCATGAGGGATAATGACTGTACAGTTACAACTCAATGTGGTGAACACAATTGATTATGAAGTAGCTTTACGTGATCAGATATCTCTGTGTATGCCAAACACCTAGCCCCTTTGCTTACTGTTTTTTCCCCCTGTAGAGCCATCAGTACCACCAGAAGCATTCAGAACCACTTCCATCGATTCCCAGAATGTCACTCTTGCTTGGTCCCTACCAGACGAAAGTGGAAGAAATGGAATAATTATTTCATATAGCATCATCTGCACAGATAGCACCAGTACACCTGTGTTCACAGGCGTGTTTATGGATACAATGGCTTTTGTTGGTGGACTCAAACCATATAGTACATATGAGTGTAGAGTTACAGCTTCAACTAGTGTTGGATCAGGCCCACCAGCTATTATTACCTTTACAACTCTTGAAGATGGTGAGTGCATCTTGCACATTTATAGATTATGCAAACATGTTATGGGTGGCTGTTTCTAATTAAGCCAAATCTCACATTACATGAACATAGTATAGCTATTCTAAAGCTTTAAACAATTTAGTATTCAGTAAATATCGTACCCCATATATGTTTCAGGTTACATAATACTTGCAGAGCACAATAGACTGTAATAAAGTCAGCCCAGTGTTCTAATACACATTCCAATAGTCCTTGCTCCTTGTCCCTGATACTGAAAATAGTGATTTATATTAGTTCAGAATGCTGCTGGATGCAGTTGAGAATAAATACAACTTGGCATAATTGGCATTGTGATGCTAAGTAGCAAAGTATCATACAATTACAATGATACTAAAATGTGTTCTCCATTATCTGCCAATTTATTACTACTAGCTTCTGCATGCCTCTGTATTGTAATTTCGCACACAGTACTGTAGTTATGCAATTACATATATATGTTTCTGGCTCATGAGTACAAAGGAAGACTCAACAGCAAAATGTTACTGCATAAATGCCAAACAGGATTCGAGGGATACTCAGCATGAGTATAATTAACCAATTCCAACAGCTGACATGTATTTAGACATGTATTTAGTCTCATCCCTGGGCCGCTCCTGCGTGGCTTGGAAACAGGTTTAAATATATACCATGATGGGACCACCAGGGCCATCATACATTGACAAAAATTGAGACCTAGTCATGAAAAATACCCTTTGAAGTATGCCTGTCTAATGAGGTATCGTATAGATACCTGCTGGCAGGTATCTAAATTGGTGTTTAGATAACTCAACTTTAATATTGCAATTAGTGTTATTATGGTTATGATTTGGATCAGTCAGAAATTTCCCGCTATACGGTATGTACAGCATGCATGCAGAGCTATGCATGCGTGTATTCTCTCCTCACAGTTCCAGAAGATGCTCCATCAGAAGTTACTGTGGTAAACGCCAGTTCTTCATCTGTGCTAGTTTCGTGGAACCCGCCAATGATACCAAATGGCATCATCACATACACACTTTATGTGAACTATACAGATGGATCTCCCATATCCATTATTACCTCATCTGTGACAACTCAACTGCTAACTGATCTGCAGCCATACCAGCAAGTGATAGTTTATGTTTCAGCCAAAACTTCTGCTGGGGAGGGACCAACAAGTGAACCTGCCGTAGGAAGAGCAAGTGAAAAAGGTATTTTGCTATGCTATTGGTAACTGTAACATGTATACTGTGCACTACCGTGAGTTATGGAACTAGTGTTGCCATATTAATTATAAATCAGAAGGTTGATTTAATATAGTTTTCATAATGAGTGTATCACTGAATAATTGATCTATAATTGATCTATTGTTTATATCTTGATTTCTTTCTTTCTGTAGCTCTCCAGCCTCCACAAGTTTCTATCATTGTAGAAGATGGCTTGGAAACACCTACAGCTGGACAATCGTATACGCTACTCTGTAGGGTTACTGTGCAAGAAGACCTTACTTCCAACCCACAAATTTTCTGGCTTGACCCAGAAGGCAACACTCTGTCATCAGAAGGAGACATAACTACAGTAGTCATCAACAATGCTTCTCGACTGACAACCTATGCTCTGCTGTTTAGCAGTATTCGTACTTCTCATGGTGGCAGATACGTATGCATGGCCACTATTGTCTCTCCCTATGAAACACTGAGGGAATCTACTTCAGCTTCACAAAACGTTACAGTTTTGAGTAAGCAAAGTTTTACAGTAACACTAACTAACAAGAAGGGTGAAATATTCTTATTTACCAGCTGGGCATGCACGAAGCAATTATCACGTGCACTAAGTAACATCATTGCATTACTATAGCCATGATCACAGCGGAAACTACTGAAAGTTTGCAGGCTCAATAGACCAAGCTAGCTTAGTTTTGATTTACTAAGCCTTCAGTTGGATAATTTACATGAAAACTACACGGATGGTTTATGAAATATCAATCTTGTTTAATTATTGATATCATATACTTTGGTCATTCAAAACTTCAATTTATTTTTCTTTACCCTTTTAGTACCATTGCCAGTCGTAAGCATTAATGTTCCTTCACTGCCAATCTATGCTGGTAGTGTGGTAACACTTACCTGTAGAGTCGAAGTATTCACAGCTGTTGACACAGACACAACTGCAACTATAAATTGGAGACGAGATACAGAACTATTAAGCAGTGGTAACCGCATTAGTTTGCTGGATACAACTCCTATTGGATTGTCGGTGTATGAGAGGCAGCTGGTGTTTAGCTCACTTGCGTGGAACACCGATGATGGTACCTACACATGTGATGGACAAGTGTTCCCTCAACCTGCTTCTGCCTTCATACTAGCTAGTGAATCCCAGTTGGACCAAATTGCACTGGAATCAACAGGTTAATGTTTAAATTTTTTTCCAAGGAACATGTCATTAAATATTTACAATCATAATTATGTATTATTTTTACTGATATTTTTTTTCCATACAACAGCACCAACCCTCACTCTTCAGATCCAACCATCAACCGTCTATGCACTGGACAGTATACCAAATAATGTTTTCACTCTAGTGTGCATTGCAGTCGTACCAGAAGGAGTGATTGTACCCAAGTACTTTGAATGGAAGAAAGGATCGGAAAATATTACAGATAATGGTGAAAACATCCTCATAGGAAATTATGATCTACAGAGGTCAGAAAGTACTAGTGAACTGACAGTAGATGGGGAAGAAGTTGGCAACTACGTGTACAGTTGTACTGTACAAATGGAAGTATTTAGTGACCTATTTCTGCTGAAGTCTGCTACTGCTAATGTAACTGTAAAGGGTAAGTATAAAATAGTACTTCCCATAATTATAAATATGATATATATAGCTGAATTTAAACAGCAAAAGCATTAACAAATGGAAGTATTTAGTGACCTATTTCTGCTGAAGTCTGCTACTGCTAATGTAACTGTAAAGGGTAAGTATAAAATAGTACTTCCCATAATTATAAATATGATATATATAGCTGAATTTAAACAGCAAAAGCATTATGAAGAACAAGCTAAAAAAAGAAACTTCACCAAGTGCATTATAAAGAATTCAAAAGAATAAACAAGCAATGCAAGTTATTAATATGGATACAGTAAACAGCCAATATCGCAGGCAAAATTATCGGAAACTAAAAATAAAACAAAACAAAGAAAGAACAAAGAAAAAACAAAAAACAAAAAAAGAACAGTTATGCAAGGATGTCTCACAAGGGGTTGTATCCTGGTAGGAGGGAGAAGTGCTGCAGCAATATCAGCATTATTGGTAATTGCTAATTAAACAAATGTTTCTTTGAAAAATGGCTATAGCCTTTGACAAGCATACCTGAAGTAAATCTCCCCCCCCCCCCCACACACCCACACACACACACAATGTAGGTCCTGCAGCTCCTGTTTCAGCAATAGATGTAATGACAGCCAATATCACTTCTCACAATGCTACAATACACTGGATGGTTCCGTACCTGACCTACACCTCTGAAGAATACACAGTATACTTTGGTGTATCAGAAAGTCTTCTGGACCAGAGGAGTGAGATACAGAGATCCAGTTCAGACCTCGGAGCAAGAAACGAAATCTACAGTCTCATAATCACTCAGTTGCGACCTAATACAGATTATTACTTTCAAATTCACAGTGTGAATTCTTACAGTGAAACTGTAACTGATGCAATGAACTTTACCACTATAGAATCCGGTATGTACATTGACTTGTCTGGTTCCAAATGAATATAAATATGGCAGTCTCTTGAGTAGAATAGTTAAGCAAATATGTCTTATCTCTGTAAATAATATAGTGAAGATGGGTTTAAGATTTATTACAACTTCCATCCTCACTGTAGTTGCAGAGAAATGAATGTTAGCCCGAGGGACATTTAAATTAATGTTCAAGGACTCTGCATTGAAAGGCATAGTAAAATTAATGCAATTCAATATATGACTGAATGTGTTCTTACAGGGCCCACCGCTGCACCAGAAGATTTCAATATTACAGCTGTAGGACCTACTTCACTACTGTTCTCTTGGAGTCCACCTCCAGAAGAAGAAAGGAATGGAATCATCATACTGTATAACTTAACCTGCCAAACACAGACTCATAATATCTCAATGATATTTTCAACTGCTGGAGTTAGGCTTTTGGATGGCTTTAGGCCAGCAACTGCATACAATTGCAGCTTGTATTCTGCTACAGCTGGTGGAAGTGGCCCCCAGATCAGTCATACCATTGCTACATTTGATGGAGGTATGCATAATGAAATATTGCAAATGAGCTGAATATGAAAGTAACAATTTTACAGTCATTGTTTGCAGAGTACTCGATTCGTGCACAGTATACATTGGTAGCTCCACATTGCAGCTAGAATACAAGGTTTTGTTAACATATTTATGAGTGATGCATAGATATAAATCAAAGTAAGCACATACTAATGATTCATTCCTAATTTTTTTCTTTTGACTTTGCAGTTCCAGGGCCTGTGACTGGATTAGTGTTCACATCCATCTCAGCAAACATCCTTCAGATTTCATGGGAGCAACCTACGATAACTAATGGATCCATTGAGCTGTATATGATTATAGTTGAAACAAGTACTGAAATCATTGCAGAGTTATCTGTTCCATCTCATCAGCAAACCATCCTTATTACAAACCTTGGTAAGCTCCTTTGAATTTTCATTTCTTTTGAAATTACCATAATAGGTAATGTAATTCTGTTTACAAAAGTCAATAATCAGCTTAGACATTTGCAAACCGCTTGAACCAGAATATTACTTCACAGCATTTTGTCATTTACATTATGAAAGTAATTCATTATCCGCTTTTAATTTGTGTTTTTTGTGTGTAAATTGTTTGAGACTTAGAATGTAAATGAAGGCAGTAACCAATTTGAGTTCGGTATTGTCAGAGCTATTTTACGCTGCCATGACATGTTGAGTACTATGAAATTCAGTTTGAAAGAGAGCACGGCATTTGCTCACCATAACATATTATTATGCCTGAAGGTATGTAGGTAAACAATGGTACTAGTAATTAAAAGTGTCATATCTGTAAGAAAAATAATCATTGTGATCAATTTGTTTGTTATTAAATTTTATATTAACCTCTTCATTTTGTAGATAAGTACATACCATACACAATGACTGTAAAAGCAAAGACTTCTGCTGGATTTGGTGAAGCAGGACAAAATACTACATTCACTGAAGAAGGAAGTGAGTATAGCCAGTACTTTAATTGCTTTAGATTTGAGCTTCTATTACTCCTACCTCAACAGATAGGTGCCAAATAAGATCTTGTAGGTGTAAGTGTAGTATCAGCTGGGATCACATTGGTGTGATATGTGGGAGTGAGGAGGATGGGGGGGGGGGGGGGGGACAGCATGTAAGGAAGGATAGTAGGGGAGGGCCGGGAGGTTACGTTTGCAAATGAGGTTAATTTCAAGGATCCCATTAAGGTATTAACATGGATTTTTTTTGGAATCGCCGCTTCCATTAGCTACTTATTTTGCTTCATTTAGCACCAACTATACCTCCCAAGAATGTTGCTGTTACTCAGTTGAACAGTTCTCGCATCAACGTGACATGGGAGAAACTCAGTCTGGAGGAAGCAAGAGGTTTTATCCAACGCTATACGATTCGTTACAATGTGATTGAAGGGCGAACCAGGAGACAAAATAATATCGCTTACACTACTCCTGAAGATTCATATACCGTAATTGGAAATCTAGACTTCAAACAAAGTTATTCACTTACAGTCAGTGCAAGGACCAGCAGAGGAGAAGGAGTAGAAAGCACTGGACGTATAATAGAAGGTAGGCTATTTTATATATTATTAGCAAAATGATATGGTAATACACTGCCAAGTGTAAGGATAAACTACTCATGAATTCATTCATAAAACTCTGTTTTGCTGTAATAGGAGAGTCACTGATGAATACGTCTCTCATTTGTCAGGTGTGATTGCATTTTCAAAATTAGATGCTTCATTATAGCCACAAAGCATTCAATATTGGATGATTCAGCCATACTGTGAATAAAACATCCATTTTTAGATAATTTAGAACAAATGAAACATCACCATACTCAAGATATCCATAACATTTTATGGATTTTTTAAATTTCTGTCACTCCATTTTGGATGATATAACGTTCTCAACCGAATTAATTGGATATTCTGGTTGCTCCATTTTGTATGGGTAATCACAGTCATGGATTTGAATGTGATTTGGGAAGAGCAATAGGTAAGATAATTGCACGAGCGAAGCAAGTGCAATTTTTCCTATTGCAAATGCAATTATTCCCAAATGGCTTGCAAATTCATATGATTCCATGTTAATCACATATCATTACAGTTCCTATAGTTACAGCCTTTGTTGAGCTAAAACGTGTGCAATTTTAAAAAGTGTGCAATTATGGAAATAATCACACTATTATTTATAGGGGTAAGTGTAGTGTTACTGATATAGTATAATTATGATTATGGATGAAATTATTAACAGAAAATGAACATCCAAAATTGGATGTACTGGTTACTCCAGTTTTGGATGAAATTACTGCCCTCCACATGTGGGTATCTGTAAAAGCTGGACTCTGGACTCTAGACTGGACTATGGACTGGACACTATGGACTGGACTAGGTCTAGATTTTGTTTTAGTTCTGCCGCCAATAGCTGCTTACAGTTCTGAGATGTTAGTACCTTCAAGGAAATTTACTGCATCCCACCGTTGTGGCATCGAGGAGGCCGCGAAGCTGGAGGCTATGACGTCAATCCACAATTTCATTCTGCACGTGATAGAATTCTGAATATTTTGGTATACGCGTATGCAGCAGTGGCACGGTCTAAGATCACCTGTGTAGTGCTCGCTAAGAGTTTTTGTAAGTTCATTAAGTTGCCAAATCTTACTGTGCCAGTTTTCCAGTGTCCTTTGGTGGCTGAAAACGTTACAGACGCAGAAGCAGTGTTGAAAGCCGTTCGATACTGGTAAGCGGGTACGAAGGCTGATTCTAGCCTTTATTTTTAGTACTTTTCTATTATAGATTCTTATCTGGAATCTTGCAGTGTTGACATACGTTATGCCTACTTGCTTACAGGTACGATCTACGAAGCTAGTAACAAATTATAGTGGACCAACCGCTAGCATTCTTACCTAGAAAAACGGTGGGATGCGGTCAATTTCCCTGAACCACCCTAACGTTTCAGAACTGTAAGCAGCTATTGGCAGCAGAACTGATCCAAATCTAGACCTAGTCCAGTCCATAGTCCAGTCCATAGTCCAGTCCATGGTCCAGTCCAGAGTACAGCTTTTACAGATACCCTCCACAAGTAGATGTTTTGGTCACATTTGGAATAGATAGAATGGAAATCCAAAATTGAATGTTCTGATTACACCACTTTTAGATGAAAAAGTGGACATCTGAAATTGAATATTCTAGTATACTACAGTTTTGGATGAGATTACATACAACATAGTTGCAGTAATAGTGAGCTCTTAGACTAGGGATTTATACCCTATCTTATGCATAATATTATGTCCTTAATATACCAAGAACCTTAACCAGGCATAATTGCTTTTCTAGCTGATTAATGCCCACATCCCCTGAGCCTAGTAGTCATGTTACTATGGAAGTCATGGAGTGTGCCTCATGTGCACAGTAGCTAAAGTTACACAAAGACTTTTAGGCACTTAGATGACTAAAAGCTATCACTCTAATGGTGTATTGAAACAAATAGTATATACTCATCATTATCCTTTTTCTATTTATATATAGCCCTTGATAGTACCTTGATTCAACTAAGAATTAAGGGTCTTATTGACTGTTTCACCTGGAGGGTAAGTTTGACATACTGGTAATATAAATGTGAAATGAAACATTTATTCAGTAGCACCATAGTGCATGCACTAATGTATGAGAAAGTTTGAATAATAGTTGAAAGGCTATACAAGGCTGTATGTAACCACTAAATGCATGGTTTAATGCGCCCTCAATTAAAGTCACTGTATGAAGTAATTAACTATAACCCATACTATAACATCCTGGTGGGGCTTCCAGCGCACACTCTAGTGAAGTATGTGTGCATGCAATGATGTTAATGTACGGGTTGATGCACCACACTTTAGTGCATTGATACTCTAATGCTGAGACAAGTTACTTAGTTATACTATTATTCCTAATATAGGCTGAAGGTACTGAGGAAAAGATTTCACAGATTACTTCGGGGATTGTGGAAAAGCTGAGGAGTGACTGCCAGTGTACATTCGACAACAACCACATTACTAATGCATTGCTACAGTGTGCAGAAGATAATACGGTTGTGATATTCAGGGCAACACTGTATAGTACCTTTCAGCATTCATATGCAGAACTTACCAACTATCTTAGGGAGTGGGTTGCCAGTGGAACAGCAGGCATTACGTTCAGCAACATAAGACTGGCTGTAGAATCCGATTGTGAAGTTGAGATTCAGTCATTGGATGACCCTCTATGCTCTGGGTCCATTGCTACTACATCTGTAGTTACAACTTCGTCACAATCCGATGAAACTGGGAAACTACTCTGGCCAATAGTTGGAGCGATAGCCGGAGGAGTGGTCCTGATTTTGGTTGTCATCATTGCATTGCATATATTCAACAGGATAAGGCGCAAGTCGAAGTTTGAATTAAGGTATACAGACCATTATGAATGTAGCATTTTGTGATGATTATAAAGCACTGACATCAATCCCTACTCATTTTGTCGTATGTAGAGAACGATGTCTATTATAGTTATTCAATCGATCAATGTATTCCATGCATAAACTGATGATCAGCGTATATAATACAATGTCCATGGCAGACTAAGCACGGTTTCAACTGTAATTTCTTTGCTCAATGCAGGCAAGCAGATATACCATCAAGGCAAGAGAGAGAATATGTGCAGTTAAGATCCTATGCACCTGACGAAGGCCGCGGACTTACACTGTCTAATCCGAGCAGTTCTTTTGAAGTGTCTGCAGCTGAAACCCAAAAGGCTACGGAAGCTGCAAAGGACCTCCTATCCACATCCACAGAGTTCACTAGATCAGCTGGAGGAGCAAATGTTTATGAGCCTTTGGAAGGCTTTCAAAGTCCCTCAGCTAGTTCATCAGATTACGAGGATGTTGTAAGGATTACCAAAGAGCCACTTCATGGGAATGCCCCTGGAGATGATAACTAATAACTGTACTTGTCATTGAGTAAGCAACTGGTAGTTATAGTTGTATAGTTATAGTTTAGAAGTTATTTGTCTTGAAAGCTGCTGCCATGAACACTTATATAATTATTACTGCTGCATAATCTTTGCTGCTATTATAACCCCATTTTCCCCCTTAGATTTGCTGTTAGCTAGCGCTGTTTTGTAACTGTATATGCTTGTTTGAAAGAGTGTGATGATAGAGACATTGTGGTTAGAACTAAAGAATGACACAAACTTTAATACATTTATGATGCACCCAATGTAGAGTAAAAATATCTTATAAGCCTAAATTGGCTGGGTGCAGTTTTATGCATGAGATATTAGCTGATAATAATATGAAGGGCTCAGAACCAGAGTGGTCTAACCCACAAATATTGAATTGGTAAAGGGGATTGGTTGTAGCTATTGATGGGTGAGCAGCATCGACTGTATCATAGAATGTCAGCTGCTTCTGAAATAATAACAATTATAATTGTGCATGGGCAATCTTTTAGCAATGTACCCGAGCACATGTGTGCATGTGCATGAGTGAGTGTATGTGCGCATATGTGTGAGTGCGTGCGGGCATGCGTGCATGTGTGTGTTTGTGTATGTGTGTATATGTACATGTGATAATTGAGATTAGCTATATTCTACTCTGTTCTCAACTGTGGACAGCTATATAGTTAACTAGCTGCAGGGGGAGACCATTCTCGTTAAGAGCTACAAGGACCAGAAATGAGAGTCTGTGATTTGGGATCCCAGGTATGAGGCTGTGCTCACTACTGATTAGGTCTTCAGCAGTACTAACACTATGGAGAGGCTGCTATACCTTTCTGTAAAAAAGTAGATTTTTCACTATATTTGTGAATAGAGTTTATTGCTATTGATCAAATCAACACCGCCACCAGCCTGCTGTCACTTATTGGTACCAACAAAACAAGCAGGCGGTGATTTTTTTTGCAGATTTCCCACATGTCCACTGTTAAACATTGATAGATTCAAGACAGGTAGGTTGGTGCCTAGGGCACTGAGGCAGTCTGGATCAACGGTGTGAGGGAATCGGCTTTTCCGCACAGAACGCGACGTGGAGGAGAGCCGGCTTATCATAAACACTTCACTGCATGACACTGCACAGGCACTCTTCAGACACATCAAATAACACAATGCACTCTCTTAAATACTTACAAAACCAAATGATCTAATAACCAATCAGTGATTGCACCACATCCTAGGTACTTTAGAGGAAATACCAAATAGGAAAACATATGATACAAACATACAGTCAGTGTGAAGAAATGATCTAAGTGAGAACAGGAAAATTAAATGCATACACATGGCCCTGACTGAGACTACCTAACAAAATAAGTAGAACTCCAGTGAAGCAATCCTTCACAAGGAGTAAGGCTGTAAAACTGTGTTAAGAATTCTTCTTATGACAAGGTCTACATACGGTTTTGGTCTGTCTAGTGCAGGTATTGGTATGGGTTCATGCAGCCTTGCTCCCAGACCCTAGTGGAGGGAGAGTACTCCGCCCACACAAGAGCCTGGGAATGAGGCTAGGGATCATAATATGCATGTTATCAGTGATTAGGTCAGATTACGAGTGGTACTCTCACAGATGGCATCCTAGCAACAGAGCCTATAAATTTGTTTTTATAGATTATTAAGAAATGGGAGTTGCATATTATAATTATCGTCAATTTAGTGTAAATTTTGCTGTATGTTTACATACAGCCATCAAGTTGGTTCAGAGATTGAACTTCCTGCATATCCCACCTTAATTTGGAATAATGTGCATCATGAAAGTCCACTTCATAGAGTTCAAAAGGTACAACTAAACTCTAAAAAGTTAGTAGCATTACTAAGTCTCTTCATTGGAACCCTGCAAAATAATCATAAACTAAAATCAATAATTATTGATAAAGAAAATAGTATACTTGACAGATAATATTGACAAATGACAATGGAAAACGAAACAGTCAAAATAACCAATGACAAAACTGCTAAATGTGGTATTTGACGGGTGTGAGGAAATCTTCTTATGTCTGTTCTTTAGTACAGTAAGATTGAAAGTCATACATATACCAGTTATGTAATTTATTGAACGTCTGCTTTCAATAGAGAACTCTGATTGGCCTGCACTCAGCTGCTTTGGGAACGAACCCTGCTTGTTAGAAACAATAACATATGTGTGCTTATCAATGTCCAGCATGATACCAACTGATCGAGTCATTGACCTGAAGAGCATACCTACATAATCAATACTCACTGCATCCATTACAGTGTCAGTATCCAAAGGTCTACGTCTACACTGTGTTCCAAGGCTCCACCCCCTAGCTTTTGTGACAAAGCATAGAAGAGCAAGGAGGGAGCCTGGTATATTTCGTTATGTGCAGTGATGTACAGTGTAAAGATAACTGCAGAATGATAGTTGTTCAGTGCTGATTCAGCAGGTTTATAGTGCCATCCGGGCAGGTAGCAGCCAATAACTTGCTAGAACAGAAATTTTACTAGCTATCTAAGCAACACAAATTAAGGGGTGTCTTTATTCGGTGGACTGGAATGGACTACTGGACCACTGGAATGGACTACTGGAACACTGGAATGAACACTGGAATGGACTACTGGAATACTGGAATGGATTACTGGCCGTATCCCACATGCGCACAAGATGGGAAAGGTGGGGCTTGGACCGTACAGTAACCTGGTTTTGCAATTACTCAGATGAGATATTATTACAGCAATGTGTATTTTGTCACTGCAATGTACCTTACATTCAGGCTTACTGCCCATACTTTAAATAGGTAATGCTGCAGCTTAACTGCATTCGTGGATACCCCGACCCTCGCTCAACTGCTTCGGCCCTAGCCACATGATATTGGTCATACCTAGACCCAACTTTACCTTTGTTTTCTTGTGTTGATGTTTCTACTTTCTACTGCTCCCCAGGTTTAGTAGCCTCATTCCCATGCCTTCCCCACATGAGCAAGCAAAGCGAGCACCACTTTGCTTGCTTGTGTCGAAATGATGAGGCCACAGGTTTAGCGTTGTGACTTTGTTTTAGTGATAATGTTCTGTACTAGCCTCGTTCCCAGGCCCCGCTTTGTTTGGTTACACTTACGTTCGTGCAACCGAATAAAGCCTGGAAATGAGGCTAGTTCTGTACCACTTTATAGCTGAAACACTTCTGTGTCTGCATTATCCTTTGGTTACTAGAGTTGCAGCTAATGTAGACAATGGACATTGTCATTGATACGTGGTATTGCAGCATTTTGACATGTGCATGACCATATGCCACGTTATCAGAGTCATATGTCTGAAATACATTGTTTCCTGTCAAAGCTGTGTACTATGCTGGCTACATTTGTGTAGTAGAGAGTCATGATTTTAGCTGATGAGCAGATTTTAGGCATAGCTCATGATATGTGACTATGAGATATCTCTACTATGATAGCCATGTAAGGTATCACAATCAGCAGAACATTGTTCCCTTACAAAAACTGTAGTATAAAATGATAATGACGCAACTCCAGCAACTAATCCATTGTTAAAAGAACCTTTCCGTTGATGCATGCATGCATGTGTACGGTTGACATTGAAAATTCAAACTTGTGACAGGCATGTTCCAGTCCATGCCATTGTTCCAGTAGTCCATTCCAGTAGTCCAGTGATCCATTCCAGTCCACTGAATAAAGACTACCCAAGAGTACCCAAATTATGTTAGCTTGTTGTAACAGGCCTACAAACTCTCAGCCTTCATGTGACGTAACTCTTGCGTGAAAGCACAAACAAAAAACAATAACAAATGAACACGAAATCGAAAGCAATATCAGAACCAGTGGGGCACACACTTCGTGCATGTGAAAAAAGGATTAGGCTAGCATTTACCTGAGTTCACTGGCGGGTCTTCTATTGCTATGTAGCTACTTAATTAATTCATCAGCTGTACAGAGACAGTATCTATAACCCACATAATTGGAACATATGTGAGAGTTGCCACAATTGTACTTTGAATTTGAAGCTTCAGTATGGCCAAAAAAGATTTTGGTGGCTGCAAGTGTTTTATATAAAAAAGTGATTTGTCATGATAGAATTTATTAGCTAGCTACTGCTGAAGCTATGGCCATAATAATCATTATGATTCTTAACTAATGTGGTTAACATTATATTATGATGCATGCACACCAATGCAGAGTACAGATGCCAAAATTAGCTGCAGCTGGGTGTAATTCTATTGTGAAATTCAATTTTTGATTGATGCATATGGTTATATATATAGTAACTGTTGAATGATTGAATTGTGTCCATGACATTGTACTATTCATGTGTAGCTATAGGTACATGCACACCATATTTGCATTGTCATGTGCAGGTCATTGATCACATGTCTGTTGTATACAGTCGGCGAATTGCGGTCCTGTGTATTGACACAATGCAAGAGTGTTGTATCGTATGCGCGTGCACGTGTACGAGGGCGCCTGCAGGAATTTTTAGGGGGCACCCCCATGGTTCCTACACCACTGGGCTACGTACAGCAAGAACGTTAACTACGGGGATGGAGATGACATATTTAGCCACCTGATAACACAAATGACTTGTCTTCTTCATCCGCTGGAACTCCTTCCCAGAAATAAAATGTGCCATCACCCATGCAAAACAATCTATGCTGCATTGAACAAGCGAAGGCGGGGCTAGGGAGCTGTAGTAAGCAAGAACGGCAAAAGTATCTATTATACACCTCTGATATGCACTGTTTTAATCTTGAGGCCTTCGTGGAATGGCCGTGAATACAAGGCCCTTGGGTGGGAATAAATTCTTCAGAGGAGGTCAAAAAAAATCGTTCGGGGGGGGGGTGGAACCAATTTGAGGGGGTTGGGAGGGAAGTACTTATTATAGGTATACTTCCCTTAACATTAAGGGGGGATTTTAAGTGTTGGAGTACCTTAACATTAAGGAATGATTTTAAGTGCTACCTATTAAGGATGGATTTTAAGTGTTGTGTTGCCGTAAATAATTTTAAGTGAGCATTCACTTTTAAGTATGACACGTAAAACTTGTCCTTTAGCATTTAGCTTTCATTATATAATATAAGGAGTGTTTTTAAGTGCGATACATGATACATAAAACTTCTCCTTTACATAGTACATAACAAAGTAACTACGTAGCTATAGCTAATCATAATAAGGGATGCTTTTAAGTGCATGAGAGTTTGTTTATTGGATATAAAGGAGCGATTTTATGGGTTTATAATGTTGCGTAACTTTAGAAGTGATGAAATGGTGGACCAGGTATCTCATTTACTTCATGTAACCATAATGATTAGAAACTGCTAAACATTTCAGACCTACAAACAATCTGACAGTCCTGAAATTTGTATTATGAGATTCTGCACTCACAGTCGCCTTTGACATTACAGCAATTAATGTGTCTTGCCGTGACTACTGGATGAAGTGGGCGGAATCAATGCTTCCAGTTGGGTCTAATCTTAAACAAAGCACTTTAGTGACATTAGATCATTGTTTGTTGAGTACCAGGTTAATTGTCCACACTGTGGGCAGTAATACACACAGGATTGAGGGCAAGAAATTCATGACTTATGAATGACTGCAGAAACGTCTCCGCTCCAAATGCCATGACAGACCCGCCCCCTAAAAACCAGTAGTTTGTTGGCGATTGCAGCATAGTCTCGTGCCCAGACCTACGCTCGCCCCCTCGCAGAACGTTTGGCGAGGGGAGGAGCCAAGGTCTGGTCGAGGGGTCCGACACGAGCTCGCGAAGCGTACGAGATTTCGAAATCAGATTGATTTCTGCTGATTTCAGCTGATTTCTGCGCTGATTCGAGCGAGACGAACATAGTATACGGAGCGTATACGAAGTTGGGACGACCATATACGGAGTTGGGCGGGGCATTGGGCCAATACAGGCGATTTCTGATTTCAGATTTCAGCTGTGATTTCAAGTGATTTCAGAGCAAACCGTACGAGATTTCATCCGTGTCGGACCCCTCCTCGGGTCTGGTCACGAGACTAATTGCAGCTGTTCTAGTAGCAACCTAAAATATTAACCACTGAAATTGAAGAGGCTACGACTGGAGAGTGTCCACAGTAAGAAATAATCTCACTAGCTAGAGCTGCACAGCCATTGCTCTAAGCCAAAACCTTAATACCTGTACAGCACATGTATTTCATGTAAGGACCACGCCCTCAAATGCTCACTAGCTAGTGTATAGCTACTTGTGCATATGACTCATCCTATGCCCACACATGTTGTGAGCTGTTCACGGTATTAAATTCAGTACAGACCCAAAGGCAGTAGCTACTGTGAGTTGGGGGGGGGGGGGGGTCTCAATGTAGTGGGTCCAGTTGTGAAGGCCAATGAGGGGTGGTAAGTATTCCTCATTACATGTATACAGGAACACGACGTGAGTTCAATGGGAATCGATATAACCCAGTGGCGAATTGAAATCGCCAAATATTGGAGGTATGTGGGCAGGAGGTGCCACAGCCGGGGGAAATCCCAAGGAGTGAAAACTGCCTCACTAACAAGTTGCAACCCCCTGCTGGCTATGATGTTGTCGTTCTGTCTGTTCACGGCTCCCTCTTTACTACTAGTAGAGAAACCCTGGACCTCCCAAGCTACAGAGTAAGTGTGACGGTAGCCTCGTCCCCAGGCCACACCCCCTGAACTCTTTCGGGGTGTGTGTCCTGGGTACGAGGCTAGTGTTACTGTTGAGACTAATAAAATATTCTGTAGCTATGGGTGGTCAGAGTTGCTGGCATAGGGTCAGAGTGCACTTATAATTACCCTAAGACACAAAGGGACTACCTCATTGCTATGGAATACTTGTAGTGCACAGAGATTATATTTTCAGCCCTGTGAACGTAAAGCTGCAAGTATGAAATATAGCTAGCTAGCTAGGTGAAATGTGTAGGCAAGAGTAGTTAGAGTCCTCAGGTATGTCATTCTTCACTCTCCTCTCTATTAACAAACTCAATGGCTATGGCATAATAATTATGACATCAGTCGTGAACAGAACAAGGTACAATACAAGGATGAAATAATATGTGGGCAGGGTTGATTAGCAACGAGGGTTGACTTAAAGACCCCTTGTGGCATCCTGTTTCGTACTCTGGCCCCTTACCTCTTAGTCTCTTTGAATAGGTCGGTGTAGTTTAGTAAGCTCCACTTTGAACTCATAATCCATCCCTGGAGCTATATTTGAGAGGAAGCAAAAAAACAATTTCAACATACTGTGACTAGTGGCCCAGAAGGAAGTGCGTACGTTAGCTTAGGGTTACACTGTAACAGTCAGGCGTGGGGCCAGGCTATGTGCACCTCCTGCTGAACCTGTACATAGCCCTGTTGTTAAACTGATGTTCTTTCTCCCATGTGATCTGTAATGCTTTCTTGCACTCACCCACTTCCACTTTTCCCCTCCACACCACCAGACGTGGAATAAAAACTGAGTATTGATGACCTCGGCGACATATCGGAGGCAGTGTTCACAGCACGTGCAAAATCATTCAAGATAGGCTTGAAACTGAGAGTTCCAGTGGATACATTGGACAGCATTGCTGCTCGGTTTGACGATTCTGGAGACAAGCTTTTGGAAACACTA
Source organism: Phakellia ventilabrum (assembly GCA_963921505.1). Classification (NCBI taxonomy): domain Eukaryota; kingdom Metazoa; phylum Porifera; class Demospongiae; order Axinellida; family Axinellidae; genus Phakellia; species Phakellia ventilabrum. Next base: position 16,927,758 of record OY997378.1, read on the forward strand.
AAGGTTTGGCTGAAGACAGCTACAAAACCAACATGGCAGGCCATACTGGATGCTCTGAAGAGTGACATAGTTGGAGAGTCGAACCTAGCTACAAATATTGAGACTAAGTACTGCACTGCAGTGGAGACTGGACAGGCAATGAAGCAAGTAGTGGAACATTCACAAGAAACTAATATCCAACTTACTAAAAGAAATCTGACTCTAATTCAGGGAAAGTTTGAAAAATTGCTCCTGCTGGTGCATGTGAAGTTTCAGAAGGGTCCAGAGTTCAACAAGGAAGATTTTCTGTTTTTTCTTGACTCTGTTCTTTCTGTGAATTGCCTTCCTCGATCCTCAGACTGCAAAGACATATTCAAAGCCATTACCAAGAATAAGCTATGGACCTACTGGGATTACCATCTCCTGGAACTGACCATTGAGCGCTTTTGGGAGAGTGATCAGGAACTGAGAGGTTCGATGGAGCAATACAAGAAGGATCTATCAGGCTATATAACTGTAACCAAACTAAATGTTCATATTATCGCAGCTCTTGAACGAGATGCTGAAATGACTACTACAAGTGATTTATCTTTAATGGAAACAAACTATGATCGACAATGCTTTAGGGAACTTTCAATTAAACTGGATAGACCTTTTGGCGATTATACACTGGATTACCTTCACACACTCTGGACATCTCTTCAGACCCTTTTGCGACTCCCTCCAATGACACTTCTGCTTGATACAATTCGTAAAGGCTGCATTTGTGTAACCTGGCTGATCCCCACACACCTAGCTTTACAAGCCACAGAAAGAGCTCGTCAAAGTATCAAATTCTTTGAAGAGTACCCAATTCTGAGTGTTATCATCAATGATGAGCTTGTCTATGAAGTAAAGCCCATAGTGTTAGACCTAGAAGGAAAAGAAATGGTGAGAGTGCATAGTTATTTATTTATTGCTTATTGCATGTGTCAAGTGAAAGGAAAGTAGCTAATTAACCACAGATAATATAGTGCGTGAGACAGTGTGTAAAGTAATTGTACGAGCATAGTACTACTACTAGCATAGTAGTTGGATTATTACAATAATTCATATCCAGCATGCATTTACTTGCATAGCAAATGGCTGCAAGTGGGTTGTAGTAATAAAACAAAAGACGAGTAATATTTTAAGGTGAATAATAAGCTATGGAGTTAGTTAAGCTAGCCATGTTCATATTATCACATTGTATACATGACGATATGTCTTCATGTAAGGAACATGCCCTCTTGAAATGTAAAGATAACTAAATATGCACTCATTGTTCACAATGCATTTTCAATTACAGTAGTCAAGTGATATTATACTTATTCCTTACACTTAGCACAGTAAATTGTACAGATATTGTCTTATACAACACAGGAGCTTCAGGAAACTGGTTACAGGGAGAGTGGGGAATACACTCTTGATACAGCTAAACTTAAGAGTGATCGATCTTCTATAGCCGATGATAGTGCAAGCCCAAAGAGGAAACAGCAGAGTAAGTCTGTCTTAGTATATTATGTTCAATGAACATTAATCAGTGACGATCACATTTCCTAACTAGCCTCTCTTCCCATGAAAGAATGCTTTGGTGAAACTGTATACCAGCACAACTTCCTTGGTATGCTTGTAATTAAACAGACAAGTACTGGTTATGTATTCAGAACCATTGTGGTTGTGGTTGATTGTAAGGTTGTCTGAGCATCATGTGCTCTTGCAGTATTCATTTAACAGCCCTGATGCATCTCTAACTACAATTGCCCACTTGTGAAAATAAGCCGACCCACCTATTTATGTGGTATCATATGAAATAGGAAAGCAGATACTGTAAAACTAACAAAGGAAGGGCTGGCTAAGATAATTAGAAGGTTTGGATAATTAGAGTGACTGTGGTAGGTACCATTTCTCATTACACACATATTGCTACACTATATGACCTCATGTGACTGGTGAGCTGTTCTACATGTCAATGGCTTTATTAAAATTCCCACAGAAATATACCCATTTTTCCAAACTATGCCCATGTGTGACGAACTTCCATACATGGTATAAACACTGTAAGATTGGAGAAGGGCAAATTAAAATAATAATTATGCATGTAAAGTCACATAAAATCTTACCTTATAAAAGGCTACATCCACTTAAAATCTTTCCTTAATAACAAGGCATTACATCACTTAAAATCTCTCCTTTATAGAAAGCACTTAAAAGCTCCCCTTAACATTAAGGACTACAGTCACTTAAAATCTCTCCTTATATACAAGGATGTGCTGTTGATTATTTCCATTATCTACCAACCCAGTGTCCAAAAGTGATAGGTCAAATGCACAACTATGCATTTCGGTGTCCATGGATCCGAAACAGAAGAAAGTAGTACGGGAGGCAAATGACAAAGCCACGAACGGTGGCCGCTACTCTTATGATGGCGTACTGGGAGAAGGCAGTTTCGGCACGGTGCTGAAAGCTCGCAACAAGCTGAACGATACTGTGGCCGTTAAGATTATCAAGGCTAAGAAATCGATTGTAGAATTCCTTTTGTCTAAGAAGCCAGCTACCGGTAAACAAGGGAGAAGGGAAGTGGGCCTGTTGATTGATCTACAGCACGACAACGTTATAGCCATCCGAGATCACTTTGAGTTTCAAATGCAGCGAATGACAACTGGTTTGGCTATAGTGATGGAATATTGTCCTGGAGGAAACCTTCAGGAACGCCTTGAAAAGCTTATCGCCCAAGGAAAGCGCTTGACTGAAGAAAAACGTCTCGACTGGTACCAGCAATTTGCTTCAGCGATAGAATATTTTCATGGAAGAGGCATCGTCCATAGAGACTTAAAACCGGCGAACATCCTTGTGGATGCTGCAGATAACCTCAAAGTTGCTGATGTTGGGATTGCAAAAACGCTTTACGATAAGCTGACCGCTGATGGCTCTTACCAGCAGTACATGAAAATGGTGGCAGGTACTTTTCCGTATATGGCGCCAGAAGTCTTTGGTGAGCACTATACAAAAAGCAGTGACATATTTTCTATGGGCTTGGTGATGTTTGTGACCTGTGAGCTTCCAAACCCTCTGATACCTGTGACGCGCCTTGGACAAGGTCTTGGCGTTCTTATGCATGGTGATAGGTTTGCTCAGTCAAAGAAGGCAAGCTCACTGCTGAAAGCACAGAACTGCCCATCAGACGAGATGGAGCTTTTTGATGATATGCTACAATATAAATATGACAACCGACCAAATGCAGCTAATGTGGTTAAGAGGCTGAAAGACATTGAGGAGAGGAGAGAGGCAGAGAAGAGGAGGGAGGAGGAGAGGAGGATGGAGGAGAAGAGGAGGGAGGAGGAGAGAAGGTGGATAGAGGAGAGTAGGAGGAGGCAGGAACAGCAACCGCAAGGCTGGTGGGAATGGTTGAGATCATGGTTTTAAATTTACCTAGTTGCATTGCATAATGTGTAAAAACTATTGTATGATCTAACGCACACATAATATACACACCTGTACTTTTGTGTAATAGTGTGGCATGGAACATATGTGAGAGTTGCCACAATTGTACTTAGAATTTAAAGTTTCAGTATGTACAAAAAAGACTTTTGTGGCTGCAAGTGCTTTATATAAAGGTGATTTGTCATGATAGAATTTATTACTGCTGTATGGACATAATATTATGATTTTTAACAAGTGTGGTTAGCATGTATACCAATGCAGAGTACAGACGCCATTTAAAGTTGTTGCAGCTGGGTGTAATTCTATTGTGAAATTCAATTTTGACTGATGTGATATATGTTGAATGACTGAATTGTGTCTATGACCATATTTAGCATTATTATCACGTCTGTTGTATACAGTTGGTGAATTGCAGTCCTGTGTATTGCCATTGAGGCTTGACCACACAATGTCGAGTTATAATTTTTTATTCTACACATTATTTACAGTATAGCTATTGAATAATTATAAGTAGCTACAAATAATGTGCAATAGTATACTTTTGTACTCCATAATCATACATAACAGTGACTATATATGTAGGTCACATCTTTAACTCTTTCCCAGCCAAGTTTTAATACATCCATAAGGCTTATGTGAATTTATATGAGCTTTTTATATTAGGCGTTAATAATATAAAGTATATAGTTTTCTCTATTTTATATAGGCACATAAATGTGCCCATGGCTTGCAAAGAGTTAATATCCAAATTGAAAAAAGCTCAGGAACTGGCCGTTCCAAAAGTTAATGAAATTACGTTCTGAACACCATAAGGTGGCCTTTCATGATCTTTCTATATAAAATTTAATTTTATTGGCAATCTGAGGTCTCTTATAAAACTTCCCACCCCTTTGAAGGTATCTTAAATTAGGCAAAGCAGTTTCTTATCATTATACTTTTAAATGTTGCAATTACTTTTCCGGTCTCCTCATCATAACACTGTAAATGGTCACGAACTAATAATGAAAAATAATACACTTGACAGTAACTGTTAATATCCACAAACAACAACTGAAAATGAAAGTCAAAATAACAAACAACGACAAAAATTGCTAATATGTAGTATTTGACTGGTGTGAGAAACTCTTGACGTAGTACAGTATGGTTGACAGTCATACATATACCAGGTTGCAATTTATTGAACGTCTGCTCTCAATAGAGCACTCCTTGGGGCGGGGACTGGCTTCTTCTCAACTGATTGGCCTGCACTCAGCTGCTTTGGAAACTGTCCCTGCTCGTTAGTAACATTAACATATGTGTGCTTATCAACATCCAGCATGATGCCAACTGATCGACTCATCGACCTGAAAGAAAAGAGCATACATACATAATACATACTCACTCCTGCATCCATTACAGCATTAGGTATCCAAAGGTCTACACGGTGTTCCCAGGCTCCACTCCCCAGCTTTTATCGCAAAGCTTAGAACAGCAGGGAGGGATTTCATTATGTGCAGTGATGGTGGCGTACCACGATCGTACTACGAATATGGAATGTTAACTTTTTATTGACCCCTACTGTAGAGCGTAAAGATAACTGCAGAACGATAGTTGTACAGTAACTAGTAAAAGTGCTGACTCAGGAGGTTCATGCCATCCAGGCAGGTATATAGCAGCCATAACTTGCTAGAATCGAACTTTCATGCTACCTACCATTTTTTCACTATCTATAGGCCACACAAATTAAGTTAGCTTGTTGTAACGGGCCTACAAACTCTCAGCCTTCATGCGACGTAACTTTTGTGCATGTGATAAGTGCGAATGCACAAACAAACAAACAGATGAACACGAAATCGTAAAGCAATATCAGAACCAGTAGGGTACACACTTCGTGCATGTGAAAAAATAAATTTTGCTTAAAGGATTAGGCTAGCATTTACCTGAGTTCACTGGAGGGTCTTCTGTCGCTGGGGCTTCCCGAGGCCACTTTTACCAGCTGCCTGGGAGGGAGGGGGATGGAACCGAAATGGGGAGGGGAGAAAGGGTCGCCGTCGGAGGAATCACCTGACGTCACTGCAGGGGAGGAGAGAAGGAACATTCCAAAGATGAAAAGCAAATTTGCATTTTTTAAATGCACACACGACGCGTGTCCCAGAATGTAAATGAAACGTGGCCAGTTTACACAGGAGGCGAACTTATACACATTAATATGCTCATATTACTTATACACATTAATATGCTCATATTACTTATACACATTTTATATAAAATATACTCATAGCTATGAGGGATTTGGTCTGGAGGTGCCTCCAGTACAAATCCCTCATATGGGCCCATATAAAATGGGTATAAGTATGTGTGGTCACATCTACTCTATTTAATGTCCAATTTACTTCCAATTTGAAAGATGACATTTCTGTGTGATAAACATTACATACAAGGAACTATTGTTGCCATGGCAGCAAAATGCCCAAAGTCATCTTAACCGAATATGGTCTATTAGGATAATAATCTTAACCGCAAAATGCTTACTTCTTCTTCGAGGCATTGTGGCGAAAGGAGGAGAGGAGCTGACGCTATTAGTCAACCGCATCTTCTCAGCACCCTTCATGCCCTCTCTGGGCAAGCTGCCAAAGGAATGATGTCGCAATTCGGATCCAGTCAGCGAGCTTGCGCCACTGGTGGGAGAGTTGGTCCAGTGCCCAGGGAAGTCAAAGTCATCCTCACCCTGAAAGTGGTGAATACAAAAGGTAATCATTGGGTTTTACGGTACATGAAAACCTCAAAAATTATGCACCTTGAATACTTGGCACTGTATGGTGGTTTACAGCCTAGCGCAAAAACTATAAACCGTTTTTGGAGAGTGCATGGCTTAATATTCAATGGTCAAAATAGTTATCGAAATGTACGTCGAGAAACATTTGTAGGTTCTAATTACAGGGATTTCTCCCCACCTTAGCTCCAGGTTTGGGACTCGGACTCTTGCCTCGGATCCCGGCCAGCTGGGCTGGATGCATCATCTCGTACTCCTCCATACCTTGGTTGGCTGGTACCGAGACCACACCCTTTCCCGGGATAGCCTGAGGTTCGGATCGATCTCGAGGATCTGATTTTGTAATGATGACGTATTCGTCGGTCAGAGGGCAACTTTCAACAGGACCAGACGACGATGGCTGAAATGCGACTTTGCTTTCGGTACATGTATGTCTCTGTCCAAAGTTCATCTCCACAAGCCTGTCAGCCAAGGACTGTGTTTTTACTCCATTTAGTAACTGGAGCCCGTATTTCTCAGCTACCTTGCCGTACGAGGCCTTCCGCGTGTTTCGAGGTGGGGAGGTAGTTTTAGGAGGCAGCGTTTGTGAATTCTCATCTGCCGGCATACAGAGTTCATAGCCCTGTGGAGAAATTAGTGAAACATAAGGTTGCGTGCAAGCATAATTAACTCCACACTGCAGTGAAAGATGGTTACACAAACACGCCAATCAAATTTATCTAATACTGAGAGTGGCACTGCATTGCACAGTTACAATATATACGTATACAGGCTAATCACTACCTAATTACAGGAGCACTCCCAAAGGAGGTGTGCTTCAATAAGAAAACCCATATACGATATTGTTACCAGGCGGGTATGCGCGAAGTGTGTTCAGCTGGTACAAAGCTTGTTTCATGTTTCCTCATGCACCAAATTACGTCATCACGTTACGCTGCCACTATAGCCACAAGCACAGTGGAAGCTACTGCATATTTGCAGGCCCAATACATGTATGTCAAGCTAGCTGCCTTAGTTTTGTGTTGCCTAGACGGCAAAAAGGTGGTAGGCAGCGACGATACGTGTACTTCTGTTTTGGAAACTTCTGGTAGCTAACTGGAAACACACTACGAAATTGCCAAGTCAACACTTTTGCCAGAAGCTGTACAAGATGAGGCAGTTGATCCGTTCCACGACTATATTTAACTTTGGACTGACCTGCTGCCGAGTACAACCTTCAGTTGGATGATTTATGCGAAAATACCTGGCTAATTATTGGATATAAACATCCATCTTGTTAACGACACACTATGAATGTTACATCAATGGCATGATTCATTAGCCCACAGGACATGCACATGTATAGGGCCAGGAGCCCATAACCCAAAGGGAAGGAGCGTTAAACTTATGTACATGTATGCTGATTCCATCGAATGGCACTGGCACAAAATGCCTTATATAGTAAGTGCTATGTAAGCGTTACAATTGTAGCATAGCTGCTAGGCATTCCATATATGGAGTTTTCGTGCTGGTGCCATTCGACAACAGGTGGAATAACTAGTTTAACACTCCTTCTCTTTGAGTCATGGGCTCCTGATAGGGTCAATTGATAATATCCTCACCTCCTTGGCTAGGGTCTTTGCCTTTGACATTGGGTCAACAGAAGCTACAGTGGGGTATGGCTTCCCACAAGAGACGAAACGAGGAGGCCCCCGTTCGTTATCGCCGGGAATCGTAGCATAGAGGGCAGAGCTTGGTCTTTCTGGAACAGAGGTGCTAGGCGGGAACTTCCGCGACGAAGGGGGTGTGGTCTGAGGAGTCGGAGGAAGCGGGCTTCTTCTGGGACTTGTTACGTATCGCGGTTGGGGTTTTTCGGAAATCTCAGCGTACAAGTTTTCCCCTCGTCGTTCTCTTTCTAGCGTATCGAGGTCGACGTAGATCCCTTTAGACGTGGGAGAGGGTAAATTCGGAGGGCTAAAAGTCCTCGGCGGATTAGGCATCGGTCTGATCCGCCTGTTGAACAACGACTCGAAGCTTCGAGAAGGACGCAGCCTCCCGTTTTTTCTCGGTGCGAAATCAATATCTTCATAGGCCTTGTGCCGCCTCACGGACTGGGTAACGTTCCTGGGCACGTTGTACAGGGAAGAGGATTCGTCTGTTGCAACGTGAGAGGGAAGTACATCGTAATTCATTTGGCCGCTACCGTCCAAAAGATTTCCCACGCTCGATGCGGCTTGTACCGAATGCACATTGCCATCGGATCTCCGTCTTGGTACGTTGTATACGTCGTCTCTCTGCTCGTCATAGGATCTAGGAACACTGTATACGGACTCCTGTACCACACCCGAGAGGCTTTTCGGGACTTTGTACAGACCTTCGTCTCCTCCTTCTTGTAAAGACCGCGGAACGTTATAAACATTTTCCGGGTCCTCTGTCATTTTTCTGGGAGAGCTATACACTGCTGCAGGAGAAACAGAGCGAGGAACGGCGTAATCTGGTAGTGGGCTCTGAGAACGGGGTTCTCGCGGGTGTACCGTGTGTGCCCGTTGCTTGACATCCTCGGGAGATCGCCTACCGTTGATCGCTTTCGGCTGAAGCTGCGGAGAGCTACGCGGCACGAGGTCTAGATTACTGCAGTCGCCTTCCGGAGAGCCAAATAACAGTTCTGGAGCATCTGGCTTCGTGAGCTGGGCGAGTTTCTTCACTACGTCCGTGTGCTTTCCATTGGTAATGTTTTCTCTGTGGTTGATACCGGGAATTACAGGCTCACTCACACGTTTCAGTTTTGGAAGGTGGTCGTAAGTAGTATCCACTATAATATGAGATCCTGGATCAGATTTTCTGATATTTTCACGTTCGGGGCCAAAATCGGCGTCTTCATAATCGTGTCTTCGTCGTCGGATGGGTAGGGTTGAAAATTCCATTTCTGACTGATGCTTCATGATGCTGCTTGGTGGCTGGTCTTCGGAAGTGATGGAGGTTTGCGGTGAGAGTTGGATGTCAGGGGAGGTTCTGTATTTGGGAGGGCTGTAGTGTTTGTGTGTGTGTGTGTGAATGTGTGTATGCATGTGAGAAATCAGTTAGGCTACATGTACATGCATGAATATAAAGCTAGTGACATAATACAAATCGGATTCCAATGCGCTAAATTAGGTAGGCATACATGTATATAGAATATATGGAAGACGTACGTACCATGATGATGCTAATACTGCCCAACTAATGAGAAAAAACAACCTCCCACTTAGGCAGTCCGTGAAATGATTACATGAGCGAGTGTCTGACCTTATAATATTATGGTATTAACTTACACAATGAAGAGAGTGTCTGACTTTATACGGTATTAACTGGCACAACGACAGTGTGTCTGACCTTATATGGTATTAACTCGGGAACATGATATGGTATTAACTCGTACCGTGGGAACATGTCTGACCTTATATGGTATTAACTTTACGCAACATATATATAGCCCAAACTCAAATACCTATAAATGGAACAAAGCTCCAAAACGAACCTTTTTGGTGAGGTGGATCGTACTCCATCGCGACTCACATCCTCATCAGGAGAGAGTCTGTGATGACTAGTGGAGTTACCCACAGCGGGCTGCTTCATGACGGAGGTATCGTACAATGCATTAGGTCCATGAAATGTACCTAATAATGATGAAATACAAGGACATGCATGAAGTATAGTACATCTCACTATATAGTATGCAGGGTTCAATCCCTGGCTGGGCCCTGATTTTTAGCAGCTGGCTACGTGCAAAGAGCATGCTCAGCTTGTGCTTTACACGTACGTCTGTATGTTTGTCTGTCTGTCCATACTTATCTCTTGTGCCAAGTTACGTTACTATGCCGCTATAGCCATGAGTGTAGTGGAAGATACCAAACATTTGTAGGCCGATCGGCCAAGGAACATTGTGTACGTCAAGCTAGCTTAGTTTTAGGTTGCCTGTACATGTATGGTGAAAAGAGCGGTAGGTAGCAACGATATTTTTGTTTTGGCAAGTACAACTGAAAAGTGCACTATGAAACTACCAAATCAGCACTTTTGCTGGAAACTGTACGAGATGAGATAAGCCATTGCTGTAGTTAGCTTTGACTGACCTGTTGCTGAATGGGCGTAGTTACCTTTACTGTTGGTAGGTTATCAAACCTGTACCCTAACAAGAAGAAGGAGTATTCTCTGCTATATAGCTGAACATCCTGTCGGGTGCAGTGGAAGGTGAGTACATGTGAACTTGCTGACAGATTACTGGATTACTGGAATACCATTTTCTCCGTATTACATCTCTGTGACTTGCCTAAGCTACGGGTGTTGGTGTCGGTGTTGTATGGGCGTAGTTACCTTTGACTGACCTGTTGATGAATGCAACATTCATTCGCACTATTTACGTATGCAAAAATGCCCAGCTGGTTTTTAGATACAGAAATTAGTATAAGGATTTCTCAATGTCATCTTTACGACGCTATGGCCCAGCTCTGTCTTACCTCTGGATGGTTTTGGTCTGGTTACAGGTTTCTGCCTTCCTTTGTTAGCGGGCAGGGTCTCGTAGCTCTGACTGTTGAGGACCCACGTCTCCATGGAAGGGGGCGAGGCATGTCTGGGTCTTGACTGGGGGTCGTAGGGCGACGACTCCGGGATGACGTCAGAGGCGGAGAAGTGGGATCTCGCGAGAGGAACGTCGTAGGTACTTTTGGCACTGAGGATGTCACTTGTAGAAGCCGAGTGTTTCGGCGAACGAGCCGACTGAATTCGAGAATGGCTGGGAGAGAAAACGCCATCAATGCTCTTGGAAAATTCCGAAGAGACGGATTCTGATCGGCTGCCTGGAGTTCTCCCGCTAAGACTCGACGTACTGGGAGGTCTCTGCTTGGTGTCGGAGCCAAGGTCGGAGAACCGCGCCCCTGTAAACTGCGTTAGGGCTCCCTGTAGAGGAGTGATCGGACAGAGGATAGTCAGGGTGTCATATATACCACACAGGATTTTTTTGATTGGGATGGGAAACACGTGTGATACCCAGATGAGGAGAGCCACACCCCCTTAGCTGCCGCAGACCTCGTTTACTCCCATCCCCAAAGTTAATTAAGCAGGGTTAAGTTAGGGTTGCTCTATTCCCCCCCAGCGAAAGAACATCCGGTGTTCGTTCTAAGCGAAATTTCTCATCAGAGACTCTCTGTTTGTTGATAATGAATCTCGTATGTGATTGGTCACTGTGTATATGATACATTTCAGTGTTGCATTCTAATTCATTAAACTGACCACTACAAGGAAGATTTATCGGGCTAACGTCAAGGCAACTTTACTAAAGGACTAAAAGCTGCAATCTGACTGGACCCATTGGAATTTCAAAGGGAAAGGTGTCCGTGACAAGAAAGTTTGTTTAGGACACCAGACGTTCTCTCACCGTGTGTGTGTGTGTGTGTGTGTTTGAATGTGGTGACTTATGGGGGCCTAAAAAAGGGCTGTTAATGAATTTATGTACCATTTTCTCTTACGCGTCCCACCAGGATTTCATACAGGGGGAATATTGTACTTTTGATACATGTAGCTACATGCGCACGCACATGTATAGCATTTTCTCTTACAGTATCCTTTTTATCTGAAGCACTTCCTCTCACACATCATACTTACATAATTTGTAGCTACATTGTACATGCATAGCAGCTAAGTCCACTTAGAATGAAAAACTTGTGTTCGTGACCCGACCTTACTTCCAGGACAATCAGGGTCCATCGGTCAGCAATGAGCTAGGCCGTACTCCCTCCCTCAACTACTTAATATGCTGCAGTTGCCCTGCTGAACAGTGATACACAAACACCTTGGCTTGTAGATATGACCAACTGGTTTTGTACTGTTAGACGGTAGGCTCACAAGCACAGTATACGTAGCTACAATATATTGGTGTACGGATGATCATCGTTTAATTTAGCTAAGGGCGGGGTCTGTATGTAATTATTACTAATTAGTTGTTGCTAACGCAGTCATGTGAGGATCACGTTTCGACCCGAGTCTCTCGCGTCACGTGAACACATTTTCGTGAAACTGGACTGCATATTTAGCGTGATATACGCTAAATATGTGGTGGGTAAGACCCTCCGCAACTTACGCACTTAATTAATGGTGTATGCTAAATAAAAACAACTGTCACTTAGTACGGTTATATGGCGCCGATCATTCACACATTTTATGTGTAGCTGGTTCAAAAAAAAAAGACATCTCACCTGCAACTTAGTCAGCGTAGGAGCGGCAATAGAGAATATGTACTCGCTGACTCCAAAAGGCCCCCTGCGTCCAGAGATGAAACTAAACTTCCCGTGCTGTTCCTCCGCCCTAAACTGCCGAATGCAGTTGTAGGGCCAGGAGGCAATCTTGACCCTGTCTGGTTCCTTCACCGTGATGGCTGCACCGTCCAGGGATATCAAACATTGACCGTTGAAAGTGCCGATGGGGTTCACTGAAGTGGCTGGGTATTCTGTAGATTGGGAGGAATAGAAGGCAAAGATGAAGATATTAATTGGGGCGAGCCTGAGCGAGCCCCGCACTAGTCATGTCAGTGGTGCATTTTCTCTGAATGTATGAAATATCGTACGTACGTCGTGCTGTATATTCGATGTTCAGAAAATTGACCGCTTTGCAATCTAATTAATTTTGGAATTCCAATTTCTCGCGCTCTCACTTAGCAGTCTAATTTCTTGCGTTTCCACTACACACGCTAAACACGTGGCAAAACCACTGAAATGTCGGCGGTCTGCTTGTTGGTATATTTCTCAGCTATGGATGCTACAGAAGCGCAGAAAGCGGAGAATAAGGGATAGGACTAGGCGCGCTGTTCAGACTGCCGAAAGAAGAGAGGCAGACCTGCAACAAAGAAGGCGCAGACTGGCGAGGTGAGACAGGCTAGGCTGCAGCGAATGACTGACAGACTTGCCGACGAGACTGCTGAGGAGAGAGAAGCCAGGCTGCAGCAAATGACTGCTTCCAACCATGCGAGATTGGCTGCCGAGACTGCTGAGGAGAGAGAATCCAGGCTGCGACAAATGACTGCTTCCAACCATGTGAGATTGGCTGCTGAGACTGCTGAGGAGAGAGAGGCCAGGCTACAGTCTGACAGACTGAGGCACAGACAACAACAGGTCATGCAGGAACAGCTCCCATTGTTTCAACAATCTTCTATCCGAACGAAGATGCGTAAATTTCATGCACACATGGCGTTACACAACACCTCATTACTACATGTATCAAACACATCATCCACCAGCTTACTTCCCCTTCAAATTCACAATTCTCGCGAAGGCTCGCCCCACAATGCCCTGCATTTGCCTAGTTTTAATTCTTGAAAGCATCAATAATGTATACACTAGGATCTGTACTTGTTAATGCATTCTCGAATGGCTCAGACTTCAATTTGTAAGGTTCTTACGTTACCACCTACAAACCAAACAAACCCTTTCATCTTGAGCTTCTAATACAGTGGCTACACTGCTACAGTTAGTCTCGTCCCCCCCAGCAAAAGAACATCTGGTGCTCTAATCAAACTTTCTCATCACAGACACCTTTCTCCATTGGAATTCAAAAGGGTCCAATCAGATTACAGCTTTTAGTCCTTCCGTAAAGTTACCATGACGTTAGTTCAATGAATCTTCATACTATTGGCCAGTTTGATGAATTACATATAGAATGCAAATTTGAATATATCGTATATACAGTGACCAATCACATACAAGATTTTATATTATCAGCAAACATAGAGTCTGTGACGAGAAAGTTCGTTTAGAACACCAGATGTTCTTTCGACAGGCGGCGTGAACGTCTGGGCACGAGACTATGCTAGAGTAATATCGTGGTGCACATTATAATAGACAAACACAGATTAGCAGTTCTCATCAAAGGCTTTAGGGTAAGCCCCTATCAATTATTTGGTAAAATTAACGACTTCTATTTTTAGTAGTGCACAGGAATACTACCTTTATTTGCAATCTTCTGTAAACAATAATAGTGCTCCCAGGGCAATTGAAGTTTACCAAACTGCAATAGAATCACAGAGACACTCTGCCAGACTTCTGCAACAGGTAAGTACCTAACCACAGAGGTCAGAGGCTTTCACTATCAGTTGCTATAATATTATGTGCATTTTCAGTATGCACAATGGGAAAGGCCACAGTAATGGGCGCCCAGACATGTCTATCAGTACTTGATTGATCTTCTTTCTGTGCATCTGTCTGTCGCGGACACGACGTCCTCTAATCACACACGATTGCGTGAGAAGTCCGTCCTGACCTCTACTTCGATCAGGCGTCAGCGAGGTTTGCGAGCGAAGCAGGTAGCCTAAGCGAGCAAAGCAAGCACAGTTAGCTACTTGCTACCAGTCCTGATACTTCTAGTATTGTGTGATATGTTTTCATGACTGCGAGCTAAAACCTGTCTGTGAGGGGTCTAGGTATATGAGAGGGGTAATTGGCTTATACTATACATTCAAATCAATTTACTAGATAGTATCCACCCAAATCTAGCAGTGTGTCTAACGTATGTGGACGTAAAGAAAATTTCAAAGTTCGGGGCTGAAAGTGTTCTCTATGCTGGAGTTACCCTTGCCCTCCAGTACACACAGGCTGGAGGGTAGTGGAGGGCAAGGGATGGTCGCCCAGTAATACAATTATTGTATCTTTGAGCTATACCTAAGTTTTCAGACCCAACTTTCTCTAGTTCTACTCCTGTTTCATACTACATGTATATTGCTGAAAATTTGACCGTCATTTTTGCTGTAACCGCTTGACCACACTGCAAAAAGGCTCTTGACTGTTTGACCGTACCAAAATTTACATCTGCAAATGGGCTCTTGACCGTTTGACTGCAATACCAGGTTACAAAAATTATCCTTGACCGCTTGACCGGTGGCAAAAATACCCCTTGACCTGTTGACCACTCTTTGACCCCGGTCTTAGCTGTGACTACAGTACCTATGGGAGATGGCTCTATATAAGTACTATCACTCACAACCGCTAAAGTGCTACATACCTGTGTATTAACACCAGATATATACATGTACCTACATATGGACCTTTAGTGTGCTATAACTTCAGAGCAGCAATAATAGCGACAAAAACTGCAAACTTGTATGAAGTTACCACTCACCAAATAAGTACATGATCGGAGATGTGCGCAATCAAGCTCAGCCACTCAAAAAAAAGTACCTCACTTGGTAGACCAGCCAAATGCTTTCAAATTTGTCACGTTAGCTAGAACAAACTTCAAAGAAACATACGTTCTTGTCACCAACAACAGCTAATGTGCTACATGTATTAACACCAGCTCTACAGCTAAGCCTGACACTTTAACACTTTAGAGCAGCAAGTGGTGAAAACTGCAGACTTGTAAGCCTTTATAGGAACTACCAGCAACAGCTGCAAGCTCAGGACTCAATATTACTATGCCCCCACAAAAGCATGAGTTCACAGGTAGAAGGCCACCTGATTACTCTTTGTTCCCCAGACATCAAGGTGGACACTTACAGGACAGGTGTACCAATAAGGGATTCTAAAGGGTCTGATCTCAGGGGTAGTCAGCTGACTGGGCAACACTTGAATGGGGTCTGTTATTAAGGTAGCTGCACTGAGAGGAAGTGTTGCCAGGCAGACTATCACAGCTGGACCCCATGCAGCAGGAAGGCTGGAGTTGGTAGGTTATCAAACCTGCACTCTAACAGGAGGAAGGTGGTGTATTCTCTGCTATAGCCAAACATCCTGTCCGGTGCAGTGGAAGGTGAGTACATGTGAACTTGCTGACTGGTGGACTTGCTTACTGGAATACCATTTTCTCTGTATTACATCTCTTTGACTTGCCTAAGCTATGGGTATTGATTAGAGTTGCAACAATATGCTTCAGTGTTCTATCAAGTATCATTCGGATTCTATGTTAGATATATCGATAAATTGCTCACTGCCAGGGCTTCATTCAGGGGAGGGAGGGTGGGAGGGGCCTTGAAAACTTTGTGCCCACCCTCCCCTTGGGAATTTTAACCCTTCAAAATTGAATACTGTTTACTATATGTACGCCCAAACTGTCTTCCAACATGCTTTTGCCCCCCTTGGGGATTTTCCTAATTAAACCCCTGACTGCCCCCCTGACCAGCACACCTGTCATTTTCCCACTCGCCTTCCGATACCCCGAACACTCAGTGTGGTGCTGCCTCTCCAGGTAAGCGACTAAATTTGTAGTTCCCCGCATATGAAAACTCAGCTACCCACAGGCGACACATGAAAGCCGAAATACTACCACACTTCACTCTTGGCTCTCTTATTTGTATCTGTAGGCACTGCCGAATTTGCCATGCTGCCATATAGTATTATACCCAAAAAGACTTCAGACACGAGGTTGAGTACGTGCTGTGGTATCGATACGTCCGAATGTATATCCATCTTTGCATCACCTGAACTTAAATTGCAATATATCACGAAGTTGATATATCGTTGCAACCCTAGCTACGAACAGGTCAAAGGGAACATGCACGCATATTTAATGAGTTTTCAAGGCATGGTGCCTGAAGCAAGCTCGTGGCAAGTTACTGAGCAGTCTGGTCCAGTCCACTAGTCCTTCTGCCAAGATGTCCCACCTCCCCCAAAGGCTGTGTCATGTATATACAATTTACTACTTTAATTACAACTGACACAACTACATGCATATATGAAAACAACAGTGTACTGCATAGTTGCGATTCTCGCAAAGGCTCGCCCACACAATGCTACGCACCTGACATTTACTAGTAGTTGCTGAGAGTGCTGCTTTTGTAAGTCATTAGCTATGTGCTACACACACTTGAAGCCATATAGTATCACTCTATGAATGCTTGGATGTAACATAATTACTCTACTACACACGTTCCAGAAGTCACTGTCTAAGCACCAGAACTACCTATGTACCTTTCTAGGTTGATCCACCATGGCAACGGATACGCCCAATTAAAAACTTCATTATACTAAAAGTACACTGTATTCATAAGATATCTCATGACACCAGAACTACCTATGTACCATACTAGGTTGATCCACCATGGCAACTGACACACCCAATTAAAACTTCATTACGCTACAAGTACATTGTATTCATAAGATATCGCATGACACCATGAATGCAATATTGCACCGCTACTCAAAATTCTGAGATAAACGTGACACCCACCCTTAGTCTCGTACCCAGACCCTCCCTAGCAGAGAGGAGGGCCTGGTATCTATTCTCATGCGAGTGACGTCAAGGGTAGAAAGGACTTTACGTAGGCGAGCAGAGCTAGTAAGTCTCTTGCACCTGTGTGTCCAAAAACATTATACCACAGCAGAAGTCATCTTTGCGAGTTTGAGGCTGGCACATTTCAATATTCACCATACATTAGTGGTATGGCATTTTAATAACCAGGGCACCACCTCAAAGAACTACATGTATAGCAGAAGCTAGGTATCATAGACACACACTCTGCATGGCTGGCAAAAAAAATCCACAGCGATACCATGTTCTCTCCGTTTTACGATTTTTCAAGGGGGATGAGGCTAATTAACCCATCCTCCTGTACTGGTCAGAACGTGCTGTACAACTACATGTACAATTACTAAGCTTGGGTGTAGCACCTTTACTCTGTTTAAGGGAGATAAATAACATCTCCATCTCAGAGAGAGTGATTGGAGGCTCTGACTAGTGATCAAAAGGTCATGTGTTCAATCCCCCAGTGAGCTCCATTTCCTCAAAGTTTCTCAATGTTTTTTTCTTCCATCTCTACACATATAGGGCTCACACCAATAACACAGAGGAGTTGATTTACAATCGAAACGAACAGGCTTGAGGAAATAGACCCTTTACCATTATGATGTAATGGGGGGTAAAAGTGAGCACTAATTGGAGAAAATACATGAGAACATGTGCTTTGATGTAGTTTTCGTGTACGAAAACATAAGAACATGCTTGTTTACATATGTTTTCCTGTATTTTCTCCATTTAGTGCTCACTTTTACCCCCCATTACATCATAATGGTAAAGGGTCTATTATGCCAGCATAATTTCAAGCATAATAGGTACAAGATGCCATAAGGAATTATGCTAGAATAAAATATGGCAGAGTATTTGCACAGCTACAGACTCTAACAAGAAATTTTACTTGACTTTGGCTACTGATAGAGCATAAATATATTTATATTAAATATGCATCATTTAGAATTCCCTACCTTGTAGTA
This sequence comes from Phakellia ventilabrum, assembly GCA_963921505.1. NCBI lineage: Eukaryota > Metazoa > Porifera > Demospongiae > Axinellida > Axinellidae > Phakellia > Phakellia ventilabrum. The sequence goes on from OY997378.1 coordinate 16,946,151, forward strand.
AAAGTGGCCTTAGTAGAGAATCTGTGCATGAGACAGATGCAACGACTGCTAGCAGTTCTAATTACTGGACATTTGAATGAAAGTTTGACCACCAGAATTGAGCATAATTTGAGCATAATAGGGACTGGCTGAGAGCACGACAGGGGAATAAATGGAGAATTAGGGAATAGCATAATAGGCAGGAAAAAAGTGTAATTTCCTCATGCCTAGGAACGAGGTGAAGTACGATGTTTACTGTACACGTACATGTACACGTATACAACTCGGGGCCAGACTACACTCCTCATTCAAGACTTATCAAAATGATGAGTTATCTCCAGATAGCATCAGGGTTAGAGTAAGTAGTATAGAGGTTACAGTATTTAGTACAGTACTCCTCAACGTAAGATAGTCTCCAGATCTGTACTCTCCGAATTGTACCCAAAAACGCTGAGGTTTGCTCAAGGGATGTAAAGCAGGTGTACAACAACATTGCAAGATCTGTGGAGCCTATGGGCTATACACGTACAAGCCCATGGGCCTATACGTGTAGAAGACTATAAGCCCATGAGCTTATATAATTATGATCTAACAGTGTGACTGTGAGACTACACTCATGTGTAGAGTATACATTGTAAACCCATGGCCTAACTGCCATGAAATAGTCCACGCAACGTCGCATAAAGCACATTGAAGCTGAGGAATTTCACGTATTTATGCACAATAGACCCTTTACCATTATGATGTAATGGGGGGGTAAAGGTGAGCACTAAATGGAGAAAATACATGAGAACATGTGCTTTGATGTAGTTTTCTTGTACGAACATGCTTGTTTACATATGTTTTCCTGTATTTTCTCCATTTAGTGCTCACTTTTACCCCCCATTACATCATAATGGTAAAGGCCGTTTACAAGCAAAATGAAGCTCAAAAGTCGACAGTAACAAGGTTTACAGTACAACCGTGCAAGCCTTTGCACCTGGGATGGGCCATAACTGTGATTCTATAATCCTATCTCTACACTTGTCATGTATAAGCCCATGGGCTAATTTCGACACTACATCTACATGTATAATACCATGGGCGTAAATATGCTTGTAAGATGCAGCATGGAAACATTCCCTCGTCTTCCTAATTAGCTCCCTAAGGGTTGACCCTTCCCTCATTCACACTCAAATTCGCCCCTCAACCAAAAACTCCTCCACAAAACCCCAGATTATTGGCTTCTTGAATGGGATGCCTAATTGGTTGTTGCAAAGCATGAGCCTACAAGGCCACTTAAGTGCTTCGCTTAAGTGTTTCAAGTAAGAATTTGGCACAAGCACATGCACCAAACATGTACATGCACAGAATAGCATGCACACATAAGTGGTCTGTATACACTAAACAAATTGATGATGTAAATGTTTCAAGTGTCAAGGTCGATTAACATGTGGCCGTACCCTGTCTTATTCGTCCTTGGGGTGGTACTAGTGCAAATTTACCTACACTAATTACATGACATTCCAAATCATGTGTTTTCTATCAAAAATATCTCTATCATGTCACCATAGCCATTTCCTATCAACACTTATACCAATTTATGCATGCATGCATGCTGTCTCAGATATCGTATTACAGCATAGATACGTAACCGTTACGTGTCTATAATATCTATAGTTACAGTGCAAAGAGGAGACCCCTGTTAATTATTCTATAATTGTCCAGATTGCTATTGCATGGCTCCGAGAATCAAGAAGGCCATTTTCAAAGCTGAGTTGATGTGATAAAGGTCAAAGTACGTATAAAGCGAAACAGCAGAGTTGGTGTGAGCTGAGGCAACCAACTGCTTGTCAGACAAGGCACTAGGTACTAACTCAGCTTTGAAAATGGCCTTCTTGATTCTCGGAGCCATGCAATAGCAATCTGGACCACTACTGTAGACGGTACTAGACTCCACAAATACACTTGTATGACCTCCTAAAGGTAGTACACCTGCACGCCCATACTCAAATAATATTCATGACATACTATGTATATATATTCATTCCCAGACATGTGGTATCATGGCCTTGTATGTACAATGACTGGTAGTCAGACTCGGAGTGGGTTGTAGGAGTGAGTCAAATATGCAGAAATACATGACTGTAATACCGTATTTGTCCTAATTATAGAGCCACACTAAATATAACGCCACATGAGAGTTTAGTATCATGTTTATGCTCTAATGAGAGTGCCAGGTGTGCATGTGAATTATTTTTCCCAGCGCTGTGTACATTTAATTAGATCTGACCGCGTGATTTCTGCTGTTTTCGTACTATTCCAATGCCAGTCAGGCCTTCAGAGAGTTGCAAATATTCTAATTAGACAGTGCCACTCTAATAAAAGCGCCACCAAGCTAAGAAGCGGGATTTTCATGCTCTACCTACATGTATGGTGCCAGGGCCGACTCTAAATAATTTTTTGCGGCCGGATAATTAGAACAAATAGGGTAGACCACTTTCCATGCGATGTCATCATAATGACATCACAGCTCACCAATTGCTGAAACTCGTCGGATTAGCCCCCTCAAACCTAATCTCTGCTGGGCTGGAACCTTATCTCATATTTGATCCGCAGCAACTGAACAGTAAGTTGCCACGGAAATGCGAATTGGCTTCATAAAACCTAAAAGCTAGTGATTAAATATTACTTCCTGAGAAATTAAATCAGTCCTCTCGCCCTTACCAAGGTACAGTTACACCTACACTGAAGTACAATATTATTCTAACCTCATTCTGGGGACTTCCTGAGCAGCCTCTGCTATTTCCTGTTTATACATTACATCATTGCACACATACATTCCATATTAGAATAATTACCGTTACATCATCACATAGGCAATGAGGGCAACCTGAAGACTCATGCCAACATGGAAGACTGTGCTTCCCACATAGCATCCTCTCTGGTGACTGCGATTAGCATACCATACCTCAGCAATCATAACACAGCTATGGGATAGGAACACACGTACATGCATTTTTACATGTACATGTACATACATGTATGTACATATACATACATCTACATGTACATGTACATGCACCAAAAGTGGTAAACCATGGTGAAGGGTGGTCCTGGATTAGCTGGTTAAGCAAAAGTCTCGAGCAGAAAGGAGCAGCCGCTGCGCGAGTGATCTTGAGCAGTTTTCTAAAGTAAAATAGTTAGAATCTGAGCTGTAAAACCGCTACCATACCTTCAATAGCATAGCTTCAAGAAATACTTTGCAAGCTCACTGAGAATCCGCAGAATTCAAGCTGAATCTTTCCGCATCACAGTTCCACACTAGCAAGCCAAGGTTTTTGAGGGGGTGTACCCAATCATACCCTCAAAGGTTGTGGAGATATACAGCGTTCTTTGGGCCAGATACTGTATAACTTTGCATACCTTCCATATTCTTCTGCATGGAATGCTATTAACTGTATGTGACATCTTGCAATATTTGACGGACACGTGATACCTGAATACTAATACAGTCATTCACATGTTCAGAGGAGCCGTCATTAGTAAACCATATAAGGTCAAGGCACCCTAGCTATGGATAATTAGAAATATACTGATAATGTACAGTGAATATTGTTTTTACTATTTCGGCCGTATTTGTGAGCTTCCAGCGAAAGTGCTGACACAGCATTTTCGTAGTACGCTTCCAGTTAGCCAAAAATGAATTATCATCGCTACCTACCAATTTTCCGCCGTTTAAGCAACACAAAACTAAGCTAGCTTGACGTACCCCGGCCTAATGAGCCTGCAAATTTCCACTACGCTCGTGGCTATAGTGGCATAGTAACGCAATGACGTAATAGCACACATGAATATTGCAGACGAAAAACATAAAGTGATTTAAGTATCAGCTGAGTGTGCGCAAATGCGGCGGGCTGGTAAACAAATCCTGTAAACTTTTGTCACCTGAAAACCAGAATTCAAGCTGAGGAGTTCACCCTGCTCGAAAATCCTGTCATGTGAGTGACTCTCACCTTTCACAAACACAGGTTTCAAGGCTAGGGCACTACAGCAGCCATACTTTACAATAGAGCTCTGTGTGAAGGGCCCTGGATTTGAAAACATTCAAGCCCAAAATGGCTTGAGGCTTGAAAGGGATTCACTCAGCTATTTGCACACAACAAAAACAATTCCCTGGGCTTCTAATCTAACCAGGTAGGTACTCCTGTATCATGTTACAGCTCACCACATGGAACATAGCTTCCAGTAAATTCCTCCAATCACCACAACTTCAGAAAACAATTCCCTACAAGACCACAGCCACACCAATAGGTATTAAAAAAATTGTATGCTGGCATATTTGTTAAGTGGGAAACGAGGCAACTAATTGTGTTGCATAGAGACTCTGCGTTTGAATGTATATGCAATTAATGCTGCAGGAATATGAATATTGCAAACGAGAGTATGCACTATATATGGATGAATGGGGTCGCCTATAGAGATGCATGGCAGTGATTAGGGAGGCTACGTGTGCAGCAACACAGAAGTATCGGTAGCGAAGAGAGGAGGGAACATCAGCGGGGTGTTCATTGACAGCGGGTAAGGCTGATTCGGCAGCAGGAAAGTGATGGCGACTGCCGTTCTCAAAGCCTCAACTAGCTAAACAGTCAGCTAAGCAGTGCAATTCAACTCAATTCCCACGAGGCCCTCTGCACGTAATATGCCCTAGTTTTGAGTATAATACCTTCTAGTAAAGCAGCATATGCTAACATAATATAGGACAGACTTCTCTGAAAGCAATTAAAAAGTTTACATCATAGCATGATTACACAAATTACAAAGTATAGGTACACAAACTTAAACACTTCGGATGTGTTGTAGCACATTGTAGCACGATGATAAGCTATACTACATGTAGCTGTGCCGTGGTATCAATGCTGGGATAGCATACATGTACGTATACATGTACATGTACATGTAATTCGCCAATGCCTAGCCATCAAATATGCCCAGTGACTATAAAGCTTGATACAGTACTTACTACATGTACATGTCAGGGGTTCATTTACAAAAATCCCCAAGGGGAGGGAGGGGGGCAAAAGTGCATCAAATACACTTTGGGGGGCATGCGTATAGTGAGCAGTATTCAATGTTGAAGGTATGGAAATTCCCAAGGGGATGCACAAAGTTTCCAAGCCCCAGCACAGCTATTTATTCCAATCTCAAATTCCAGAGTTCCCTATATAGTAACCACCACTGTAAAATATTACATGCTCCACTGCCCTCATTACTACAGTACAGAGTCCAGACGTCATTAATCACCAAACACACATCAAACACAGCTGTGCTCATGCCTACACACCCAATTCCTACGCTCTGGAATTGTCTACAACATACTGGCAACCTGAAACAGCATGTTTACGGTGATCCAAATGAAGGCTAAACCGTAGTAGTACACGTATGTATATAATTTGGATATCTACAGGGTCAAAGTACATGTACATGTGGCACTCCCGGGTAGAAAATGAACATTATTACAATAGCATTGCTGCATTCGAAGTGCGTTATCTCTAAACTTCCGGTAAAAGTGGGGCTCATACATGATGCGTAATTGCTGCTGATGGCATTGTAGCAACTTATGTGATTTATGCAAAAGCGCCATCCTTAGCAGAAGTTGAGAGATAGAGCACTTCAAACCAAGCAACACGATTGAAATAAACAACAAATCATTCTTTTCACCTGGCACTACCAGGTACTAGAGAAACTTCAAAACAACGTATCGACATCAAGCTACTATACAATTCAGTAGCACACACAAATTTTCTGGTACAAAAATTCCTCTCCAGAGCCTCAGACTTGACCAACATCTTTAGCACTGTACACATGTACATGTACATGCAAGTGCAAAAAGGCTGATGAGCTTGCATATAATTAACTCTACACTTCAATATCTTTCTACGGCAATGCAGCAATCGATAGCATTTATTATTAGTAAGCGGTAGCACGGTTAGCTAGCGTATGTCTAGTATAGCCTCGTTCCCAGGCCTCCCCGCTCCATGCATGTTACATAACGCGAGCGAGCGAATCGTACTGCAAGCGACGAAAGCAGAGTGGAGGCCTGGGAACGAGGCTATGTCTAGTATACAGCTGATTTGCAATCTGCCAAACAGTGCTGTAACCACAACACAAAGTAGCTTATCTGACTAAAAGGGTATTGGAGAGGTTTGTGGTTACAGCAGCTGTACTTTCAGGCATCATCATGCAGTACGTAAAAAAAAAAACAGGCATAATTCGGGTAATTTTACAGGAATGATGCACGTGAGTGAGTGGAAGATTTCAGCAAGTAGTGGCCTTAGCATTCTCTGTAGTAGCTCAGTAGTAGACTACGTTCGCAAGTCAAACACTCCTGAGAGCAAGCGAGCGGAACTTTGCAGTGAGGTCAGCTTCACATTTCTCTTTTGAACCAGGTGCAACAATCGCTAAACCTGCAGACATCGCCTGAAAGCATCGATATGGACGGCACAGAAGCTGCATGTGTACTAATTAACGCTGCCCATAAATAGGTAGAGCCTTGAGAATAATCAGTGCAGCTATTGGGAAAAGGCACAATAGGTGCATGCCTGGTCTTGCTTTCTACAGTGTACATGTACATTTTTATTTTGAACGTTGTAAAAACCAAAGAGTGGGTGTGGCAAAGGGGACAAAAATATCTGTAGTACTCTTAGAGAATTCATGATTGTGAGTGACCTTTTGTCAGTAGCATAATAATGTATACAACACATATGCTAGCAAGATAGTCCAACTCAGAAGGTAGTTTCATAATGTAAAGCAGTAGTGACTCACATAACCGAAATAGAGCGCGATTTGAATGCTACAAAAAAAGTATCATATAAATTCTGCAAATAGTTTAGCTGCTTGGCAAACATAATTTCCAAGCTCTTATCTATTAATCTGGCAATAGAATGATAGATAGTGTTACCAAATTAAATGGTACACATTGGGAAGGCAGTGCAGAGGGCTTTCACGTCTGCATAATTTCAGGGAGATGTCTACACAATGTAGGTCTTATGAGCCAGCCCACGTTCCTACTCATAAAACTAGAGCCACCGCTGCTAGGGCATACAACACAGGCTAAGCTACTCTAATACAGTCAGAGGTCCACTGGTAACCTTCCTACAGACCGCTGTCCATAAACTTAGGCCTTTTGACTAGCTGCGCACAAGTTCAAGTTTTAGCCCACTGCGCAAACAGCACCTCAACCATCCTACCACTAGTGACAGGACACTTTATTATGGCTGAAACAAAGTTGAGTGTAGGCTAGCATACACACGTTAATAAAACCTGTATCGCGCACATTCACCGTAGCGTTATCATACATGCACTACAGTTGTGCGTAAACTAATCCACCCACCTGCCATTTCTTCGAAGTTGTGTCCTCAAACAGCTTGGAACAGACTCGTGATTGAGACCGCGCACACTGGTGATGGGTCTTGCGATACTTTTACTAAGACCTCAGCTTTAATTCAGTATTAGTACGTCTATGGCTGGTGATTACAACAACTTGACTTTAGCAAAGCACAGCACACTGGACTCGTTTTGTAGGAGGTGACAACGACTTCCTAATCAGGATAAACGTTTCCGGTGTTAATTCCGTTTCACCTCGACCCCGCCCTCTGGTACGAGTGATGTATCAGCTCTACTCTACTATCTATGGTATCAGCAAAAGGACAATGTCTTAGCATTCCGGCACAAATTAGATTTATTGGGCATACATACATGTTGTTACTGTTTACTACTTATGGTATCATTTGCACGTTGTATATTTAGCTAGCCCTACATGGCTGGTCTTGTTATTAAAGTTGCCACCATGCAAACCTTCCTGCACTTAAGTGACAAAGTAGTCACTACACAGTGCAGTAAATACAGATACCCTATTTTATCTTAAGCTTGCCAGATGGTATAGTCTCGGATCCCATTTCAGCCTTTATTATAATTTATAATATTATGTTGTCTTATATATATTTATAGCTACATAATTATACACGTACATTTAGGGCTGGGGTATTGATCTCGAGTTGATAATTTGTCTTAATTTACTTATTATGCATGTCTTGACCTCCACAATACTTATCTTGTTACATGTATGCAGGTTTGATATATTATTTCTGAACACACATGGTCATGTGAGCCAAGTCCATAGCATTGAGAGCAGAGAAATTGAAGCAATTGCATGCATAATTATTACACTGACGGTGTTGGTTCTTGTAACACTGGACTTGATCAATATACATTTGCGCATGCCTATCAGAAAGCTAAGTTCATTTCATTCCGAATATTCATTCCTTTGATACCCATAATTATGTAGCAATGTTCATGCATGTTTTTTTAATATATATAAAGTGGCCAGTTTCTATAATAAATACACCATTCAAGGATAAGATCCAATTCCTGCATGTCATCCTATCTGATTGTTAGTTGTTACAGTCTGATTGCTCTAGTAATCTTTACAAAACCAGACTAAGTCTATGCTCCTAGAATTTGTGGACTATACATGTACTAATAATTTCTAACATTAGGGAGCAGGAAAAAAACAACCTAGCAAGATGCTAATCTGTCGTTATTCATTCTTTAGTTTCAATAAGTCGTCCCACAAATTCCTCTTCAGAATAACGGAGGAGCACATTAGCCCTCCAAGTAGAGCCCCTATAAAGCCACTTGTCACCAAATCCTGTCCTGTCATGTACATACCGGAGATGCCTATATCAGGGCGTAGCTTGGGAAACACTTCGAGGGAAAACCGTTGAATATCGTTGTTTAGACCGTACAGTTGGCCGTATGGACTACCAAGGCAATAGTGGTAGTCGAGAGGAGACCAGACATCGAAATATTCAACCTTGTCTTTTAGCTGAGGATACAGCTCACAAAATTGGTCCCAGGCCTGTCTTCCAAACGCCATTTTGAGAGCATGATACTCTTCTTCTTCCCTGTGACCTTTCCATTTCGCAAACCATTCATATCTGCTGGGAGCAAATAAAGAACATGCACTCTTGCCTGGGTAGCGATCGTTGTAAGTTGGGTCTATCGTGGAAGGGAACGAGGCAAAAACGTAGGGAGCTGTTGACCTGGAGGCGTCTTCTGGAGACAAAGTAAAGAATTTATCGAGCATCCCGGTGTAGGTACTCGTATATGCTATCTTTACGTTGTAGGTATCTGTGATTCCAAGCTCTTCTTTGGTTCCTCGAAGTCCAATAAATACCGTGATGGCTGATCGAGAGTAATTTACGCTACTTAGAAGTTTATCCAGCCTAAATTTCTTTACAACTTCGCGGGAAAGAAGTTGCTCAAAAGTGTTATGTACTCCAGCATCAGAAATTACCACAGGTGCCATGATCTTACACATTCTGTGACTGTTTTTTACTCGGACTCCAATCACTTGATTCATGCTATCGTCCATGACGACGTTAACCACCTTTGCTTGAACAAGAACTCTACCACCTGCTTTCTCGATCGTAGGAATGATGCTCGCTGCTATTTCACTAGATCCTCCTCTTGGGTAGTAGCTGCCATTACAGTTCCTGTTAAGAGCAGCTTGCAGACCAAATGGTGTTTCCCTTGGCAGCATGCCTGTGATCGTTATAGGAAATGATGTAATGGGAAATAAAAGTGGCACTAATTGTAAATAAAGCGTAAGCCATCAGTTGTCGACCAGTATGTATTATCGACTAAGATCTGTTATTGGGTAGTAGAATACGGAATAATTCCACATAAATCTGTAGTGGATAAGTGGGCTTCTAAGTATACGATAGATCACTGCGTAGCGGGGTGTATGACCCGTTATCTACCACGGGAAAAATTATCTCCTGCGGAAGCCAAGGAAGTACCGAGGGCGAAGCCCAAGGTACTTCCGAGGTTTCTAAGGGAGATAATTTTCCCCAAGGTAGATAACGGGTCATACACCCCGCTACGCAGTGGTCTATTTATCTTGTACTATGCCTAAGTCATTCTGACAAGAGTTGCTAAAGCATCAAGAACTGCAGGGCAAGCTACTGCTTGCCAGAAGGTTCGAAAGGTGCCGTTCAGCACGATGTGATACCGTAGGTCGGGTTTCGATTGCGAGGTTCTTTTGATTGCGAATTGCGAGTTTTTCTATAACTCGCAATCAAATGAATCGCAGGAAAAAGAAGACGCAGTGAATAATATTACACGTGACCACGCCCCTTTGTTCTCAAACGCTCAACACGTGTTTTCAACCACGTTCAACTGTCGATCGTTGAGATGAGTATTCGTCGATATTTCAAGTCAGCAGTCAACCTGCCAACACCCAGCCAAGCGCAACCGTCGCCAAATGTCCTTAGAGAGGTGAACCAAGCAGTGACAGCAGCGTTAGAGCGTGAAGAAGCAGGGAACCAGGAGCGAGGTAAAAAGCAAAAGTACAACGCTTCTTTCACACCTGAGGATCGCGCTGCTATTGGACGATACGCAGCTGAAAATGGCAATGCAGCAGCTGTTAAGAAGTTTCATGATTGTTGTCTTCTTCAATTTCTATCTGTAGCCTCTCTCCCAACACAGGGGTCCATACTCGTTTGTAAATATGATGGCCACGTACAACACTCTCGAACATAAAGGACTCTGGTGAGGCACTCTGACTAGCCATCTAGCCGCTCGAGCTCGATCTCTAGATATGGTATTCTATTAATAGCCCACCCCACATGCAGCCTCACAAGCCACACCTCTAGCTAAGATTGAGGGTGTGGCTTGCCCGCTTGGCAATTCGCAATCATTAGAATCGCAATCTGGCTTGTATAGTGCCATTCGCAATCGTTTAACTACGCATTCGAAACCCGACCTACGGTAAACTGGGTAGCTAGCAAGCTTTCACAACGCAAAATAGTAGCTACAAGTGGCGAAACACTCCCACCTATTGTAACAGACATGAACAACAGCTAATAGCCACGGTAGCTACCCTAGCGCCATTTTGGCAAAAAACGGTAGGCTGGCAGCGTGGCCACACGTACAAACAAATAGAAACGCAACAAAACTAGCTACAGACGGAGACCAGTAGCTTACTGTGCTATCCCATATCGATTTATGGGCAAAAAAACGCCATACGCCTTGCCTAGGCTCCCCTAGCCACCAGCCCTACCATAGCTTTCTGAACATTTGAACGGCTGGAACGGAATCAGGGGTACCTGCTTTATGTATGTAAGCAATCGGGGTGTATTTTTTTGCACGGTAGGTATGACCCGTTATATACCTGTAATGCTGAAATCTGATTGGTTAGAATGACTTAGGTATAGTATAAGTACACTAAATGGCCTAGAACATGGGTAGCGCTATGCTCTCACTAGACCTTGGCTCCGCCTCGGCCTAGTTAGAGCTAGCTGCTCATGCTCTAAGTATAGCTTAGAGCATGGGCAGCTATGCTCTTAATAGGCCGAGTTAGGTCTAACTAAGTCCATAATCATAGTGCCCATACCACGGCTGATAGCCAAGTTATTGCAAATGGACTTACTATGTTCTGTAAAGGTGTTCGCCAACACAGCCTTCAGTTCCTTGTCATCTGTAAGTTCATTCAGTATGCAAGCATGAGACTTCATGCTGCCTAGTATGTTGGGGAAAATCTTGTGCAGAAGGCTGCTGCCAACCCTGGTGTTAGAGAGGGCAGCAAGCACGTAAGAACACCAGTGTGGAAGGAACTTCAGCAGACGGAAGGTTATTCCTATCTCCTTGAAGCTCTTTATAATGGCAAAGTACCTGTTGAGAAAAACAAAGACTTTAATTTGACTGTACAAGGTGCAGCATTCTTTTTCCTAGCAATTAAGCTGTATCAGCCCCCTATATGTTTAAATTCATCACATACATATATACAGTTCATGCATGATGGTACTTTAGATGCATACCCTCCAGAATGCAAACTACAACCATCCAGCGTATTTTGATCGCGTCACTGTGTTGAAAGCGATGTATCTCTGTTGTTCAGTCAACATAATACAACATATACACAGTGCAAAGGTGCAGTAATTAAGTGCACAAATTGGATCCTATAATGAAGAATAAAAAATTGAATTGAAAGTGTTAATTAAAATACCCATCTATACGCACTACAGAGGGTAATTTACAGACTTAGGCAAATGAGGCGTATATAAAAGTTTGGCACAAAGGAGGGGTCACAGCGGAGTAAAATTCAAACCACTATGAAGCGATAGAAAACATATCTGGAAGAGACCTCCCATAAATGGTCCCCCCAGTACTTATACATTTTGAAATATTTGGACCCCCCGGAACTCATATTTAAGTGCAGTGTTGAAATAATATATGGACCCCCTCTGAAATATTCGTTCCCCCCAATTCCATATGTTTCAGCACATTGCTGAAATATATGGACCCGCTCTGAAATATTTGTTCCCCCTGATTCCATATGTTTCAGCACATTGGTGAAATATATGGACCCCCTCTGAATATTTGTTCCTCCCTGATTCCATATGTTTCGGCACAAAATTAATATTGCTGAGTATTATGGACGTCCTCTGAATATTTGTTCCCCCCTGATTCCGTGTGATTCAATAGGTACGGATTCTCCCCCCCCCCCCCCATGTTGTAGTGATGCACACATCTGTAACATACATGTAAAATGCAAGGTGACATGTGTGGAATTATAATTAAATATGTAAGTGAAAAGTGATATGTACAATAAACTGTATGCACGAAACGTTAATAGCTATACTGATTTCTCATTACAAAGCCCTGTAGCACCGTAAAGTATTGCCTGGTCCAGGATGTTCTCACATGACCTATGGTACCACTGAACAAGGTCTCCAGCAGTACCTGCATGTAGTAGACAGCAATAATGTTTCGAATGACGATACAATGCCTCGCAAGCCGCCGTTTCCTTCTAGACAGTGGAAACAGTGTGAGCTCTCCTGTGCTGAAGCAGTGGTGCTGGTGGCTTCTCATCTGTCTCTGGTCGAATGAAGCCAGGTGAGGGTCTCGCCCTAGCCTCGAACCCAGGCCTTCCTTTCCCATATTTTATCTCGCAGCTGCGGACAAAAACTCCACGGCTGCGAGATAAAACCTGGGTGAGGAAGGCCTGGGTTCGAGGCTAGTCTTGCCCCACTGCAGGTGCAGTTGCGAAAAGAGCACAGTCACCGCCCCCTGACTGGCATTGTACATGTACATCAACAAAATGAAGCTAAAAGGTGCGATTCTGAGTGTTCATAATCGCAGCAATCTGTTTCTGGAGGGCAAATGCTCCAGTAGAATAAGCAAGGATCTAATCATAGACAACTACTATGCCTGGCGGACCAGCGATATTAGAAACACTCACCCAGTGCTGGCAGAAAGGAATGATGATCTGCACAGAGTTAGCAGCATCTGCTGTCCACCTATGTTTCTTAGCTAGGATTAGTGAATCTTAAAGGCCAGTTCAAGTTGGATGTTGTTACTAGTAGCTTAAATTGCTAGCAGCTATGATGTGTTTGCCGGTTACCCACTCGTACCCATGAAAAAATCTACACAATAGCCAGTAGGCCTAGCTTCAGGCCAATGACAGCCTTGGTGGTAAACAAACCACTCCCCAGAAGGGCGACTACCTCCCAGGTCACACTACTGGGTTCCAAACCAGCGACCACAGAGGTCGCCATCCAGCGACAACTCAGCAGCTCAGACTCATCAGTCCAACAGAGATTAAGGTTTCGCACCAAGGAGTTTGATGTTTCAGGTGAGGGAAGTCGAGATGATATCTCAACAGCAGGTGTAGCCTGAGTGAACAGGTATACATGATTAAGTAATTCATTGCCGAACGCCTCAGCGCGAGGCAAGTAATCTTGCAGTAACCCAGAGGAGTGGAAGCTAGGAGAGGAAGCTAGGAGAGGGGACATCAGCGGGAGGTTTATCGACAGCAGCAGGAAAGTGATAACCACTGTTCTCACAGCCTTGGACTGGCCGAACGGTCAGCTGAGCAGCATACTGCAACTTGCTTCCCGCGAGGCCCTCTGCATGGAATACCATGTATGCACTAGTATTTCCGGGAAGGAGTCAGGCATGTAATTATTAATTAAGATTAAACTTAAATGCACTTCCCTATTCTTCTTTCTCGGTGACTGGGGAACTGGCAGCAGGTGGTTCCAATGGAGACTGCAAAGACACAGCAAATATGTCATCCATTGGAGACTGCTTGGGTGGAATGGGATCGCTGCTACCTGTGAGCATTGGAGGAGGCTGTCGAGGTGTGGCTGATCTGGGAGGATGTTGCAAAGGAGTGGCCGAGCCAGACCTTAGTGAACAGTGTGGCCAAGTTTGCACAGGGCAATCGTGAAATGTGGGATAAAAATTTGCAGGAGATCGTATACGCATACAATACAGCAGTGCAGGAATCTACTAAGCACACACCATTTGAGGCGATGGTTGGAAGAGTTGGCCGCCTGCTAGTTCATTTCAGTGCCATCAGCTGCTATGATGCCGACATGAAACTACAGGAGTTTATGGAAGCTGAAACGCAGGGTAGTTTTGAACATGCTGCAAAACGTCAGACACCCGAAAAAGCTGTGAAAACGAACTTCGAGCAAGCACAGAAGAAGCAAAGGAACACTATGGCTTGAAACATGGTGCTGCATCTTGCTTCAATGTCGGCTCTGTCCTCCTGAAAAAGGACTTCACTAGAAAGAAGCATAAAGGAGGTAGGACTACCAGGCCAAACTTTGTACTTAATACACTGCCAAGTGTAACGATTTAAGGAGAGTGTAATGTAATGTTTGGCTCTTCATAACACGTTATTATACAGCCCCTGAATAGATGAACAGATGGATGCATGTACTTACATTATAATGTGGCAGATCTGAGTAGAAACCAACACTATTCCATTGTGCATTTCGGTCCTGTTGCTATGTTCAAAATGTTATATCTCTAACAGAATGATGCTTCTCTTTAGCCCTAGCTTCTCCTGGCATCCTGTAAAGAATAGTTTACCACCAGAAATCTTTAGTAGCTCATTGGGAAACTCCTGGACACGCTTACTTGGCTCAATACGCTTGATCTGAAGAGGCGTTCCCTCGACACTGTCGTTTACCGACGGGAGGTGGATTAGTCTCGTGCCCAGGCCACACCCCTCCCCACATACTTTGGCGCTTTTGGGAAATATCTGCCGGCGTTGGTGACGTCAGTCTATCCAACACTGATACAACCGAAGCTGCATAGCCTGCACTATCAGAGGATGTGTCGCTCAGTGGGCACTGCTGTTGCTGGTAGCCATTTTCTCCACGTGCCAATGGTCAATTATACCCATATTTCTACTGTTTATTCCCGTATTATGCTCCCTCCGTAGAACTACCGATTATGCCTGAAACTATGAACACATATTAGCTGTATCCCAGAGGAGGTCGGCCACAGTCGACCTTCAGTAATCAAGGTCGCGCAATGATTGGTTAGTCACATGACAAGTAGAAGGCTAAACGAAGGTTTCTCTGCAGTAATACTGATTTTTGAAGGGCTCGGCTTCTAGATTAACTATTCTTCCAAAGAGAAGGCCAGCCATGCCTAAAAGAACAACTTACCTCCGGGGCGCGATGGAGATATGAGCGGTCTCGAGTAGCTAGCTGCCCATAATAGCTCCCTTAGAATATAAAATAGCACCGCTTTGGTAGATAGTTAGCGGCAAAAAGCCTCCGAAATAGCTAATACAAGCAACTTTCATCAGCAAACTGCTAGTTACAAGCCTACACAGTGGTCGCTCCTTTCTGCCATTTTGAGCTCCACAGAGACAGCCGACTTTCTGCCACCAGAGCCAACAAAGGCCTCACATTTGTGAGGGGAAAACTCAAAAATTAATACCAGCAATACTTTTTCTTTCTTGTAAGTCCGTTCTCGAAGTGATAGGCCAGGAGAAAACAGGCGAAATCTTCGATTCTTTCCCTAACGGCTCATCAGTGTCGATCATGCGCAATAAATGATTGCATAAGTCATATAACTTTAATGAGACCTGATTATGAAAGGTCAACCTCCTCTGGCTGTAAGTATGGCCTGGGGCCTACATGCAGGTCTTCTCCATTGGAATGTAATTAGTGGTATTTCAGAATATGAAGCCAAGTGCAAAGTGCAAACAAAGCCCATGAAACCTTATTCACCACTGCCCATGGTCTGCCCACCTGTTCTCCACAACTTGGAAAACAAAAAGCAGTGGCCCTAACTGCAAGATGAAAGGCCTAAGTACATGATATGGTACAAAAACACAACGTCCAAAGTAAACGTCAACTCCGAACAGAAAAGCAAGCAAATCATTAGATAGGCCTGCCCGTGCAGCTGATGGAAACACTCCAGGGCCACTGCATTCAGTACCACGATTAATAGACTACGGATCAGATCACAGTAGAGGTTGAAAGCTGCAATTTTGTGTTGTGCATGACAGTCCATAACGGAAACCCAACTTGCTATGCTGTTTCCACAACAGCTATGCCAATTCACATATTCTGGCCTCTTTGTGGGTATTCAAAATATTTTCAGTTTCTTTGGACAGCTAAGCATGGCTAACAGACTCTGAATGCAACTGCAATCTACCAGATGGATGTTTCTGCATGGCCATGCAGGCGTGGGACTATACATACAGACCCTATATAACCAACAGGCCACACTAATTAAAATGAGATACAATAACCAAAACGGGTTTGAAAATGCAGAAATCTGCATTACAGTTTTATCCTTTACCTCTACTGCACGATAAGTGAAAGGCTGTACTTCTTTGAGGGTCCAAGCCATTCACTCGCATTGCGTCTGGGAGCTGTATCGTCGTTGTATGGAATTTTTTTTAAATGCACTAACTGAGTGTTTCATATAGGGTGGCTACCTCGCGTGCCAGCCCCCTTCCGTAAAATGGGAAGTGGTCTGGTGAATGCGTTGTACAGCTTCTGCAACTCTGGAATGTAAGTGGTTATGAAACCTTGTATTAATTCGGAAGTGTCTACACAGTACAAGGTGCTAATGAAGTAGGTGCGAGCGCCAGGTGCTCGGGCTTCGGTATTCTATCGCTTTGGCGATACTTATGATAGCTTCACCCAGCGCCGCTGCACTCTACTTGGTCGTTTGTTTCGCCATAGATACCTTGAACTAGCAACTACTTCACACCTCAGGCTTAAGATCTAACCTCAGGCTGAGAATCCAATGATCATGAAGTAATTGAGCATGTGACAAAGATCTGCAACCTGATTGGAGCACAACGTCGCTGCAAACGTCAGTTAATGCGTTCGCCAGACCACTTCCCATTTTGCGGAAGGGGGCTGGCACGCGAGACTAGATTTTCCAAGTATTGCAAGGTTAATTGGGCCACTGTGACCAAGTTAGATTCTGACCTGTGTATATGAAGTCTTAAAACAATCCCCAAGTCATACTAGACTAAGGAAAACCATGAGTATAGCACATTACATCAAATAATGCTAAGCTGTAACAAAGATTAAACAAGTTAAATTTTGATGTCAGTACAAGGCCATACCGCCGAAAGACCTTCCAAGTATGGTCGATAGGTCGGCTTAAAAATGATAACAAATAGTCACGTGATCAGTCCTTAATTGCGACATTTTACAGCGTAACATACGATTGGCTGCAACCAAGAATTCTACAAAGGAATTTTCCCATTTACAGCTCACAATCTTAGGCTTTTGGATGGTCTTGAGGCGCTTTTCACTTGCGCACTGAGCCATACAACACACTATATTTTCATACGGTGTACGTGCATGCATAATAGATCACGTAATCAATTATCATTTTTGAATTGTTTTTGCAAAAAGTAGGGTCGGTTGGTCCCGAGCAACATAAAATTTAATTGTTAAGGCCTCTAGCATCACGTGAAGCATTTCTAATTCTAATCCCATTTTGTTACTGTATTCATGATGCAACTCACTGTTTGATGGCCTTTTCTTCTCTTGGAAAGTGTCCAATGAGCGACTGCATCCACTGATCTTGACCATAAGCTATTGGAAACCTTTTCACGGAGTTGGAAGTAGTACAATTCTGATCTCCAGCACCTGGTGAGTCAAGGATGAATGTTTCGTAGAACTCTTCATTTTTTATCCATTTGAGTCGATACTCAGAGAGCTGATCAGCGAGGAATCGAGATGTAGTGTCTTCATGTAGAAGCCCAACATAGTGGATGCCAATATCGAACTCGAATCCCTTGTCGACAAAGGCTTGAGAAGCTCCTCCAGCCCGGCTGTGCTGTTCCAAAACCAGCACCTTTTTTCCAGCTTTAGACAAAATAGCAGCCGCTGACAAACCTCCTATGCCACTTCCAATCACTATTGCGTCTAACCCCGAGGGAATTTTCTCCTCGGAGAATACCTGCTTCAGAATACCGTCTCTCTTCTTCACATCAGTCACAAGTTCAGACGTTGCAGGATCTGACCCTGCCAATTTCTTGAACGGGTTGTCACCACCCAGAGATCCAAAAAACAGTACCGACGCGAATTTCCGTGCGGAGCCATACGCAAAAATCACCAGCAGGCCAAGAGCGAGTAAAACAATTGCAGCTGACAGCATGGCCACGACTCCAGTGTAGGTACTACTGCTGTACTACTACCGCTATCCTAGTGTCATGCCTAATGACTTGTTAGGCCGAGCGACTCCGCCTACTCATCCAAACCGGAAACTGACCGTATGACGATGAAATGGGAAATGAGAAATGTACTTTGGCAGGCTAGTAGTAGTGATAGATAGATGGTTATTTGTGGTATTTCTATAAAGAAAAACAACTTTACTTGGAGAAGAAAAAAAGAAGCCTATAGCTCCTGGACAGTCAAACTGCATGTTTGTACTCAATGTTTGTACATTTCAGGTAGCTACTAGGTTTTAGGGTTACCCCACTTATGGCTTTTCTTCGTGAGCCTTAAGTGCTTCCTCTTAGCCCCCCCCCCCCCCCCCCCCCCCCCCACCCCTCTCCACAGACCAAGTTATTCTGACATTATGCTAGATATTTTACTGATAGAACAGACATAGCTATGTATGTTTACCAAGCTAGACTACTTGCTGTACTGTGGCTGCATATCCAGAGGTCTATCTACTTGAATAATAAATTAATATTCTGACACAGTCTCAGGTGTGTCTACTATTAATATTAAACACTTCTGCTTACAGTTAGCTACTTCGAACTTACTGTGATCTGGCAGGCTTTGGATTTGAACCTGCAATTTTTTTTGTCCACCCCAAACAAATTTTGTCAGCTACCTGTCTGTCAGCCAAGTAACAATGCTAAAAAATATACTGAGAGACTCAATTTGTCATACAAAGTGCCTTAGATGCCACCACTCAGGGCACTCAAAATAGAGGATGCCATGTCCGATATAGATATCATTAGCTATTGCATTATGCAGGCAAGTTTCATTATTATGAAGTACAATGTACTAGCCTCATTCACCCCAATTTATTAGTATTGCATGGGACGAATGGTAGCAGATGCATATCTAGCTAGCTATACAGGATTGAAGGATAAATTTTGAGAGGATGAGCCAAAACAGGTAGCATGAAAACAAAGCTGTAGAGTGGAGCCTGGGAACAAGGCTGTGGTATTGTAATAGCCCACTAATAATTGGTGCTTGTAATTATTATTAATGGTCGTGTGATTGAGGCAGTACTGTCAGTTTGTATGCTGCATGTATTATATTATTTTGACTCCTGACTCTCGATGTACCAACAAAAGAAAGTAGGTCTAATTATGATGTATGAACCTATTGAGGTTCAACTTTTGAGGGCTAACGCTTTACAGGTTTAACCTATTGAGGTTCAACTCTCAGACGGTTTGGGTTTATAATACTGAATTTGAGGCACATCTGACGGATTGTCGAAATGGTGCGCTCGTTTGCAGACTGGGGTTCGGAGCGTTATCTCCCCAAGGTGATCAAGTCGGGGATTGGGCCCCCTGTACACATATTGATCTTCGACTTTCTACGACCTAGTAGCAGAACGCCGGTTCTTTCTTCGGATCCCGAAGCTGAATGGACGACTGGGCACGTTGCGGTGCCCACCGTGATTCCCAGTCTCGCCTATCCAACGCTTCTGGGGCAGCCATACCTCTACAAGTATATCTGACCCTGCAGGAGGGATGGGAAGCTCGCTAGGCGTTTTTTTTCCTCCAACTAGGCCTGGGAAGAATTATTTATATGTTTGGCTATCCGGGAGGGAGGGAGGGAGGCTATTTTTTTCCCCAACTAGGCCTGGGAAGAATTGTTTATAAGTTTGATTATCCAGGAGGGAGGGATGCTAGTTTTTTTTTCTCTCCAACTTAAGTTGTTTCTCTTTATAGAAATACCACGAATAGTCATCTCTCTATCAGTACTAAGCCTGGGAAAAATTATTTGATCGTCCAGGAGCTAGCTACAGGCTTCTTTTCCCCCCTTCAAGTGAAGTTGTTTCTCTTTATTGAAATACCACAGATAGTAATCAATACTAAGCCTGGGAAAATTGTTTAGAAGTTTGACCGTCCAGGAGGGATCGGAGCCAGGCTAACTTTTCCCCCTCCATCTTAAGTTGTTTCTCTTTATACAAATAGTCATCTATCTATCAGTAGTAGCTAATCCTGGGAAGAATTGTTTGCCCGTCAAGGGGCCATAGCTATAGGCTTCTTTTTTTCCTCTTCAATTCAGTTTCGAAATACCACAAAATTTTATTGCCATCTATCTATCACTATAAGCCTGGGGAATTTTTTTCAAGTCTGACAGGCTGATGGCTACTGAATTATTCATTAGCTACACACTGAATATAGCTACTGACAAAATAGCTGGAATGGCAAGTTATTAAGAAAAACACATGTCACTAGCAGTATAAGCCCTAGCTTGTGGTGGGTTTGATGAGCTCATTTTTTATGTTAAAGCTGAAACAGGCAAAACATGTACAGCAGGGTCCCAATAGCATAATGGTTGCTAGTGTTAGGGAACCACAAAAAAAAATGAAAGAGCAAAACAAATAAAAACAGAAACAAAGAAACGTTAAGTACACAAAACAATACAGTTTACAGCAGTTTGAAATGAACTAAATGACACAAGCTTAGCGACTGCAGTATCAATGCTTGCAGCAGTGAACTTCAACATCCTCAGAAATTTGGTCCGGGCATCTTGCTTTAAAACATCTATTGATTGTAGAAGACATATAGCTAACCTCCTCTGTACATGACAGATTTTCTGGGCCTCTCTCAGGCAATTCCAGGTGTTCAGCAGACTCAAAGGAGCCATATAGGGGTGGCAATGATGTAGTGAAGCATTTATAGTACTAATTGTTCAACATGTTCACTTTGTACAGCTCATTGTTTGCACATGTACAATCAGATCGATGCGTTGATGGTATTGTGGCTGAATCCTTCCTGAAGAGCTTCATTGTTTTCCAAAACTTCCAGTATTTAATCACGGTTCTTTGAAAGGAATGACAGTTTTGAGTTTCTCAATATTGATGTCACTTTATTATGCATGCCTTTATATTTTTTTCAGAGCTCAGTCAACCCTGAAAGCTGAAAGCAGATTACACTGTCCTTGCCAGATCACAAGTAAGTTAGTATTAGCTAACTGTAAGCAGTAATGTTTAATATTATAATGGCAGACACACCTGAGACCGAGTCAGAATATTAATTTATTATTTAAGTAGCTAGGCCCCTAGAAATGGAAATGCAGCCACAGTACATTTATAATAGACTACCTGCTTGCTGAAATTGATGGTGATAATTAAAATTATATCTTGTGTATAATGGTGCACCTTCAAGTAGAAATCATACTCTTTTGACTATGCAGCATTTCCATCTCCCCCCAGCACTATAAAAACTCTGACAATGATAGTGTACTTTTCGGTCAATCTGCTTTCCGCTTTCATTGATGACTGAATAGTGAAAATTAGATGCTAATTTCAGCTTTTGAGTCCCCTAAATATAAAATCTGAAATTCCCTCACCTGAAACCTGAAATCTGAATATAATTTCAGGTTCCAGGTGAGGGCTCTAACTCGAAAATTGAAATCAACATTAAAATTTCACCTTTCAGTTATCAATGAAACCTGGAAGCAGATTGGCCAAAAAGTACACTGACCCCGAAAGGTACACTGACCTAACAGGCTGCACACATCCTACTTCAAATAGGCTTGTCACTTGTGGCTCAAAATAGGGATATTAAGCTGGTCAGGGTGTAGCTTTCTAGCTAGTGCATATGTCTATCCGATTATGTGAGACAGTGTGTGGAGATGGAGAAAGGGTGAAGATGTAGGACATAATGTGGAGGAGAAGGCAGTTAATCAGGAGGATTGAGACGGATGGATGGAGCTGAGATTGATTGAGGAGGATGAAAGCAGAAATAAGGAAGTGAACGTGGCATACTGTCGGGGAAGAGGTTGGAAGACATAGATGAGGAGGTAATGGACAGGATTGATGGTATTTGTTACTGGAGTTACTGGATTGGTGGAAGAGACAGAAAGAATTATGGAATGGGTGTAGCTAGTCTTTGCTCCAAGTACCTGAAACCTAGTCCTCCCTGTATGCCCCCCCCCCCCCCCATGACTGCATGGCACAATCACTGCATAGCTGCTGTATAATGTATGCTATTGTATTAGCTATTGTACTGTACGTCTTGTACGTGATGGCCCAGCAGGGTTCAGACATGAAATTTTAATAATCATCAAGTAACACGACACTCAGTCACAGTTAGCTGGTCAGTGTGAGATCTGGGTGTTTTGATAATAACTTGTTTTCCCATTTCCCGTTTCTCCAGTTCCTATTTCCATTCCTCCATTTCCCGTTCCTCCTTTTAAGGCCAACCTCATTATGATCACGGGTCAGACTTAGTCTTGTGCCCAGACATCCCCCCCCCCCCCACTCTTTTAGGCCAACCTCCCAGAGACATTCACCCCATGTTCTAAACTAATTTGTTGTATGACAGTCACAGACACCTTTAGAATTCCAAAGGGTCCAATCACATTGCAGGTTTTAGTCCTTCCGTATAGTTGCCATGATGTTAGTTCAATACATCTTCACATTATTATAGAATGCAAATTGAAATAATTATATACCCTATACAGTGCACACTCAAATACGAGATTATTTTATTATCAGCAAAACAAACGAGTCTGTGACAAGACAGGTTTTTTAGAACACCAGCATTGAAAAGTCTGTATGGGTGAAGATGGTGCATGCTGGACTAATTTAAAAGTACTCAATATTCTAAAACTTCCCTAATGAGTCAACAAGCATGCACAATATTTGCTACACAATAGCTATAGCTAGGAGTCTAGTCCTGAGGATGAAGCACAAAGCTTTTTACGAACGCTCTTTGATTTTTCTTGTTTTTTGTATTGTTCCATCCAGACACACACATACGATAATCCTCATAGTGTGACCCTTATTAAGTCACTTATCATGTACTATACATGTATACATGTTTGAATTACGTAATCCTACTGGTATAAATGCAGACTGTGAAATGATTATTATAGTTTCTCAGCGATATTACAGGATTCCCTACATGATACATAAAAGTAAGCATTATGGTATACCACACAACACACAATTATTTCAAATTAGGTGATCCAACTTATGCAGGACACTTAAGACAGCTTGAATAAACTGCTACACGGTTTCCAATATTTTAATAATGTCCTGGAGCGCTATCTCATCAAATTCTTTAAGAACAGCCAAAAATTTGTCATAGTTGGCAGCCTTTAGTTCAACCTGGGAGAGGACAGATTTCATCAGAAGACGGAGTTTCTTTGAACTGACCACACCTCCCACAGATACTTCTTCCCAGATGCTTTCGGTTATGAGTTCAGCGCTAAAGTACAGTTTGTCTGCCAGATCTTCAGCACTCATTATGCGACTAAGAGCCTTAATTAGCGTTGGAAAGTTCAAGAATAGTCTCTGATACTGTGGTGTTTCCCTACCACAAAGTACTGGCTCAGTTGAGAGGATGGGATGTGCTTCTACTGTGAAAGTAGAGAAAATTACATTATGCAAGTACTGTGATGTAGATGAATTTGTGGAGAAGCTTACCAACTTTTTCACTTATCAAGTCAAGGAAGCAGCGGAATTTTTGCTAAATTTGTTGAAATACTATCTGTTGCAGCCATTTTTTGGTTGGTGCGCCAAACTTTACGGCGGCCGCTGTACTTGCCACATGCTCCTACGGCCGCTGCACTTGCCAGACCAATAATCGTGCAGTCACAGTCCTCTTGTGCCCTATACACACAGTATTGCACTCAGGTGTGGTTCTAAGGCTAATCAACTTTTTGCCTCTGCTATATTAGCCCCTTGACCACACGCTTAAACAAAATAAATTATGCAGTACACTTGCTGTGGTACATAGCGTTTCGGTAGCTAATACTGTGACAGATTAATGTTCGAAAATACAAGGTGAAAATGAGCATAATTTATCTTAATCGTGAAGTAACTACCTGTGGAACTTGTGGGAATTGGTCTTTCAGTGTATAATGCTGCCTGTACCTGCAGTGTATAGAAACAAGATTTCTACCAGAGCCATGTTTGTCAGATCACTGCATGTTATACATGGTTATAAAGTGGCTTACCTCATCAAACCACACTTCATATTTCTCAGGTAGATCATAAAAGTTCGGACTACTGCAACATAGGCACTTGAGATTGCAGGGAGTTCTGTCTGGTAGGTAGAGTATTTGTGTGGGATGGTTGTGTGGACAGTAGAATGAAAGAAAATGAGATGCATTACAGCGGTAGTTTAGTGTTGATGCAACAGTTCTAATTCCTTTTTCAACTGTAGTGCGAATTTCTTTGCAGACAAGCGGAAAGTTTAATTTTCTTGATTGCACCCTTGAACTACAGAGTATTTCAAGGAATTTGGGTGTCACTTTCAATGAAACGCTGTCGTAAGGATGCACAGAGAAAGAGATTTGGTCCCTAAAGATCTTGTCACTGTCAAGCTCCCAATTTAACCATGATTCCATTCGGTTGTTAAGGAGGTAAACAGCAATGGAACAAAAAAGTCCTTTTGGGCAATAACCACAGTAAAAGCAGACCAATAAAGGTGGTGCTTTTGAGAAAGTAGTAATCTGAGAATCACTTATACACACGGAATCAACAGTTTCAGTATGGGCAAGTATGCATGGCATAAAGTATTTTTTCTCCCCACTAACATGGACTGGAGCAATAATGTGGAGATGTTGTAGCAACTTCAAAAGTATGGCAGGAGTGAGCAGTCTGTTGTGATCCGTTGCGGTAATCTTTTCAAACACATCGTAAGAGAAAATGCCTTTCTTGCTGAACTCTTCAGAAATGAAATGACCAGTTTTTTCAAATGTGAACGTTGCAATGACTAATTTTGTGATTTCATTAAAAAGAACCTGAGGATCTAGGATCACAACCTGTTTTAGATCTTCATCAACACCAGTCCCTTGGAAATGACGAATTAGGCCTTTTGTGTTAAGAAAGCCCAACACTTCATCTAGTTCTTTATGGGTATCAATGCCACATTTTTTGGCAATGGCAAAACATTCATCATATGTCAGAACACTTTCCTTTAAATTTCGAATGGCGAAGCTAAAAATTAACCATTGGGGGGGAGCACTGATGTCAAAACCACCCTGCATGCTGATGTGCTCTACTGCTGAGCGAACTAACTGAATATCTGATTCATCAGATGAGAGATTATTCACTGCTATAATCAGACGGTCCTTACTGGCAAAGCGGATGATATTTTTTTTGTAGTGATCGGTAGATATAATCTCTTTCTGCAGGATATCATCTTTTTGTTTGATCTCCTCCTCGGTCACACGATCCTTGTGAGTCCCAACAAAAACAACTTTTGGTTTACTAACCTGCTGCCTTCGGGTACCTTCATATCTAAATGTGCCCATAGTAGCAATACTGGCAAGTGTGTGTAGCAAAAACTCTTTCATTGTATAACTGGATTCATACGCTTCTGTATTACCTCTAACAGGATGTCGGTAGTTTACAGTGAATCTTTTATCCAAGTCTTGGTCTAATCTAAACACTAAAAAGAAGATACAGGACCCAGAAACTAGTGCAGACAGAAGCTCCTGAAACTCTAGTTGGCCACCTGTGTCTGTGAGATATACAATACAAGTTCCCTCTAAATGTTTTAATGCAGTTTGCTGATCTTTAGTTTGAAGAAGAGCATCCTTAAGCATTTCAAGTGGAGGTTTGAAACTTGATGGCATACTAGTTTCAAGATTAGAAGTAGCAATTGATGCTGCATTACTGGAGTTATCACTATCAGAGGAAGAAGCAGTTGATGCTGCATCACTGGATTCATCACTTGATGAATAACTGGGTGTAAGGTTGGAGTGTGAGTGTGAGTCAAGGCTTTGAGAGATATTCATGAGTAGCATAATTGCTTCATCATCGAGTGTCAGTGGCTCACTCCAAACTGAG